>PVKE010000864.1:0-119196 GCA_004027555.1 Craseonycteris thonglongyai | reverse complement strand
GGGGGACAGTTGTGGGGGGAGGTGGGAGTGGGCACTCGATATAAGGTGATGGAAGGGGAACTGATACTGAGTGATGGGCACATAATACGATGCATGAATGATGTGATGTGGACTTGTACATCTGTAAACTGTCTAATTGTTACCAACCAATGTAACCTCATCAAATTTAACAATAAATTAAAAAAAAAATAAAATAAAAAATAAATAAATAAAGAAGATGAAGGTACAAGAGGAGGGGTCCCCAACCCTCGGGCCACAGACCATACCCATCTGTCCTCTGTTAGGAACCAGGCCACACAGCAGGAGGTAAGCAGCTGTGGAGTGAGCGAAGCTTCAACTGTAGTTACAGCCGCTCCCCATCACTCATGTTACTCCCTGAGCTCCGCCTCCTGTCCGATCAGCAGAAGCATTAGTATCTCATAGGAGCTCGAACCCTATTGTGAATGGTGTACGTGTCTCCCACCCCTACCCACCCCCCACCTCCGCAGAAAAACTGTCTTCCACGAAACCAGTCCCTGGTGCCAGAAAGGTTGGGTACTGTGTGCTAGAGCAACCTTCTTTAGGATGCCACTCAGTGGCTACATATAAATCTCTAAAAAAAAATTTCAAATAGTAGTATATTCATTTGGAAACACAAGGAAAACCTAACTAAATCTAACTACGTTTTCCATTACTTCATGATGAGTTCTTCAAAGCCAAGTTAAATGGCTCAACAGGATCCTTTTATATGCATATAAAGCAAAGAAAGGGGTATCAAAAAACTTTCTTTGTTAATGGATGAAGGAAACAATATTTAGTTCAGCCCCATTGCAAAAAACCTAACACTCACTTCTGGGGAAAGTATAACTGGCGTTATACTATGAAATGAATAGTGTCAACAGCTAATGTCTGCTTTTTTTTTTTCTTTAAAGAAAGAAACTCTATGGACAAAGGCACTGGAATCCTCCATAGTTCTGATGTGGAGGTCATTTGTATTATTTGCTTTGTAAATCTTTCAAAATAAGAGATCCAAATAGGGGATTTTGTTTTCCTTTACTGAAATAGATAGAACTATAGACTTGGCCTAGATAGAGTCCTTTATGAAGTTTCTTTAATACTACGGTGGTTTTAGTCATAAAAGAAGGGTCTCATAAGGTGGCCTAAGGATTTATCCAACATTATTCAAAATCCAGATCATCGCATTTTGCTGGAAAATAACTGTCAACTTCCCAAGTGTTTGGCATACTGGCAGCCATCTACCCTATTATTACAAAATTCTGAATCTTGACTAAAGTTGGCCTTATTTTCCTTGGCCTTTTATATTGATCCTACAAAACTAGTGTCTGAAGACGTTCTATGGAACTAACTTATGCACCATTAAGGGAAAAAAAAAAAAATTTAAGGGGAAAAAAAAAAACAAAAACCTGCCAAATAAACTATGACCCTCTGAATTGTAACATGTATCTGAATTTCAGACCTGTTTAAATGTGTGTTGTGTTGAAGAGAGGGGGATTCTATTTCTCTTTTTCTTTTATTTATTTATTTATTTATTTTAATTTCTTTTATTGTTTGAGAGAAGGTGACAGAGAAGGAGAGAAGTGGGGAGGGTCCAGAGCAGTCTCCATAGTTGTACATCATTAGTCGTGACATAGTTTCATTGAACACAGGTGTATGTGGGCCACACAGGACAGGAACTGAACTGGGGGCCTCCTACATGGGAGGCGAGAACCTTTACCTCTATCCCAGCAATTAACAGTTGTGCCGCAGTTCAGCATATGGGTTGCACAGGCCAGAGACAGGATTCAATCTCCAAACTTCATGGTTGCAAGGCAAGAACTCAGCCTGCTGAGCTATCCTGGCATTCCTCTATTTTTTAATAATCAACAAAATATAGTTTTAAATAATTTGGAAAGAAAGAGGTAATCATAAAAGAGTGATATAAAGTAATGTCTCGATTAATTACAAATGAGAGATTAAACTCAGAAGCCTTTTTTTCCCTAGAGAAGTACTTCTTTAGTTGTGATGACCAAAAAAAAAAAGTGAATTAGAAGCAAGAGAGAAATCTGAAGGAAAAAAATAAATAAAGGGGTGTGCTTCCTTCTACAGGGAGATAAGGTATTTTGGAAGGCACCCAGTGGCGAGGCGACACTAGGTGGTAGCAAGCAGGAAGCGTCCCTGCAGTGGAGGAGGAGGCAGGTGGCTCTGGGGTGATAATCCAGTGAATTCAAGGAATGTACTCAGCTCAGCAAGGAGCATGTGCAGGACGGTGGGGAGAGCAGCAGGGAGCCCGCGTTCTTGAGCCCAGAGAGTGGGAGAAGCCAAGGCCGCGGCTGGAGTGGAATCAAGTCCATCTGAGGTCAAGATGAAGAGAAATCAGCCTGCTCTAGTCTTGCTTTGCATTGAATTATGACAAAAGCCAAGGGCAAATAGAGTCAGGAGCAGCAAGTGGGTCAGTGCACTGGGCTCCTTAGCTCGCCCTCGTGTACAATATCTGCCCATCCAGAGTGCCTCCAGCCAGAGGGGCTTGTGGGAGGATAGGTGGGGACTTCCAAGCCCAAAGGAGAGTCAGCCTGAGTCCTCTCCAGCTGAGTTCCCGGTGAGTTAAATGTTAACCACCAGATTCAGTCACAGAAATCAGCTAGAATAAAAGTGATCCGATCAAAGCCATACACTGCAATGTAGCAGGAGGGTAAGAGGGGCAAAGGGAAGAATGCGGGGACAGCAAAAAAGACAGTGAAATCCAAGAGCAAAGGGGAAAAAGACATAAATACACGAAGGTCAGGAAGTTGTCATGACATATTTTAATGTCTTCTATATTCTGTGATACTTCAAAATAGCACAAACAAGTAGCAACACAAAATTTAAGGGGACATTTTTAAGTGGGAAACTGGGATTCTGGGAACAAACCCCAGGCAAGGGCACTGCCCTGAGTGAGTTCACGGCCTGCAGCCTCCACCATCCCTACTGCTCTCTTGTGAGGGGTCCATTTTTCACAAATGAGTGACCTTCAGAACGATTAAGTCACTTAGCTGCGTTCATCTTGCTAGAAGGTAGTTCACCTCATTCTATAATATGTACTCCCCAGCACAGGCGCTCATGCACACACACACGTGTGTGCACACATGCACGTGTGTGCATGCACACACCCACATGCGCATGCATACACATACACATGCGTGCACACACACACACATGCATATACTTGCTCACCTCCATGAGCACTCATTTCTACCACAGCTCAGTCCAAAGAGCAATGGCGAGAGTTTAAATATCTAAATACTATAATAGGTACAAAAATGTAAGAAAGTTGGCAAAGGGAAAATAAACCAAAGGAAAAATAAACCAAAGGAAAAAAGATTACTCATGTCAGAGGTTAGTCCACAAGAATTCAAGCCATGAGTTGAGAAGCAAGATGATAGCCACAAATTTGGTTCTGAGAAGACCTCTTCAAGCTAAGGGCTTGATCCTTCATCATGAGGAGTCCCTGTTTATATTCCACTAGGATAAGACACATGAACACAGAGAACATTTGCATATCTTCTCAGTATGAAAATAAATGATCAATAAAATACCACAAAAGAATTAGTGAAATAGTGAACATCACAGATGACCGCCCCTGCCTCTGAGAGCCCAAGAACCATAGTAGTGATCTGACAAGCAGTCCCAACCTAACTTGTTAAAAGTGACTCTAAGGGATGCTTCTTTGTTTTTAATGCTTTCCACTGTTAACCAAAAAGGAGATATAAAACAGGAAGATTAGAAAAACGGTGATTGGAAGTCTTGTAGGAGGAAACAAAGTCACCCATTTTAACACAGTGTAAAAACTCACCTGGTCGTGCTAGAAGGTGCAACCTTTACCCAGCAGGTCTGTGTGTTCCCGGAACCCTCTGTGAACACACATGGGCAGTGTGCAGTCATACAAACAACCCTAACAACCTTCTCTAATTAAACAAGAGAGACAGAGCTGTCCCTCAGCAGGGCCGTAACAGAGCTCCAACGGAAAACATACGTCCCTCCTGATAATTCCACCTGAGCTCCAGGGCCATATTAACTCTCCAAACAAGACAGACAATGCCGGTGCAAAACAATGTGGGGAGGAAGAACAAAACCCCATGAGCCACTCAGCTGCTGTATTTATAACATTTCATGTTAAACAAAAACAAGAAAACGTACGCCTCCATTCAACCGCAAGCAGCATGCACCGTGAGCCTAGAATAGAATGGGATCTACAGTTCAATCACCAGCTTGCGCCGCAACCAGAGAAGTGAGAGGAAAGATTGCTGACAGAGGACAGAGAGATGCCTGCAGTCAGTCCACAATATGTCTTCCACAAATACCCGCAACCTTGCAGTCCCCTACAGCAGACCTTCACATCTGCTAGGCCCAAAAGAAACTGGTGTTCTGTCAGCTGGGTTCTCTGGCAAAAAAAAAACACATTTGTTTTCAAAAGTTTGTCAACAGCACAAGAGTGAGTCAAGACACCATCCCATGGACATCTATCACATTCGATAGCCACACGGCGCGGAAAACCAGCCTCTTTGCAATCACGTTCGGCTGCCCCCTTGCTTTTCCTGAGCAACGCCTTTTCCTTCCATAGCACGCTCTGTGACTCCCACAGGTGCATTCATTTGCCTGTTCACCCGTCTAGCATTTTCTGACACTCAACTGCGAGCTCTATAAGGAGAGGGCCCACGCTCTCCTGTTCACTAGCATCACCCCATCACTAGGTCACTGCCTGGCCAACAGCAGGTGCTCAATCAACACGTTTTGTATTGTTGCTCATTCAATATTTGTTGCAGGAATGAGCCAATTAGCATAATTAAGTAATCATGCAGGTAATTAATGTAATCATCAATCATGAAATCCCTGAAGCACACTATCATCAACAGTAACAGCATGCCAAAACAGGGGGCAAGGGGTAGCATGAAAATTTCTGTACAATTCTGAAGACCTTTTGGGAAGCAACTGAGAACACAGTGACCTTGGACCTTGGCTTACATTAATTTTTATCTCTTTAAGGGAAGACCTGGCCTCTCATTAGCTACTGAAGCTAGTCTGGCTCTCCTAATTCCCAGCGTGCTATCAAGCCCTACTGCAGAGATGTGGTCGGTCAAGTCAAAGACAGTGCCCTGGCCAACTCATGATCCTCGTCACCCGGATGTGGCAGCAGGTACACCTTCCTCAGGTCTCAGAAGCCACGCTGCAGATGAAGGCCACTCCAATACACCATTTATGTCAGGGCCTCTTTCTAGGCATCAGGGAATTTCTCTAACCAGAAGCCAAAGATTGTCATTGATATTCTGGGGACTGTAGCCCAAGAATGGTTCTTTTGTTAAGAGCCACACTCTTCAATGCCACAGGCACGTGGCGATCGTGGGCTCATAAGCCATGACATCCACCTGTCCACACCAGGCAAAACTCACACACAGCAGATTCTACGGGCAACATCCAAGCTAAACATTGGCACTACACAGAATCCAATGTCTTAGTTACCCAAAACACTAATATACAAACATGCTCAACTTCTCAGCTTTATGTAGACAAAAAATAAAAAATTTTAAATGGAAATGATCAATTTCCATTGTGATATATGAAACCTAGTGTTCACTAATGCTTGTGAATTAAAAACAAAACAAACAGAAATGCAATTTTAAAATCATAGTTTCCATTTAAACTGTATTGTATTTAAAAATCTATTTTAGTCAACTTAGAACTTGACCCAAAAATGAAATTGCATTGTCAAATATCTTTAGATATTTAGGTATCCTTTATTTTAAAAAGGTTAAGAGTATAATGTATCATTCTGCATAAACTATGATAACAAACTGCTTAAAGTCTCACACTAAAACTTTCTGGTGTTATACAATGCAAGTTGTTGTTTTCCATTTACCCAGAAGGTATTCGGAAGTTAAATTCAAAAGGTAAACTAAGAAAATATATATTCATTCCTAAAAAGGTGAATTAAGAGATAAAGTAGGGTTTCTATACTACTATCAGTTACCCAAGACTTACCTGCAGGGAGGTTCATATAATGTCCCTCCTCCAGCTTCCTCCACAGACGAAGGTGGATTGTGATTTAATGCATCTCGTGAGCTGCTAAGCCCCCAATGAGAGGTGATGAGGCAGTCCCTGACTTCTGGTACAGCGCGCTGTCTGGGTACTGGGGATATGCAGTCATGTGCACTGCAGTCCCTAAAATGTACTGTCCTACTGCAGGGGCACCCAACCCCCCCCAGGCCACAAACTGGTAATGGTCCGTGGCCTGTTAGGAACTGGACCACACAGAAGGAGGTGAGCAGTGGGCAAGCGAGCTAAGCTTTATCTGTATTTATAGCCGCTCCCCATCACTCGCATTACTGTCTGAGCTCTGCCTCCTGTCACATCAGCAGCGGCATTAGATTGTCATAGGAGCACAAACCCTATTGTGAACTGTGCATACGAGGGCTCTAGGCTGTGTGCTTCTTATGAGGATCTAAGCCTGAGGATCTGAGGTGGAGCTGAGGTAGACCTGAGGTGGCAATACTAACACTGGGGAGTGGCTGCAAACATAGACTAACATTAGCAGACAAGTTTGACTGCACAGAGACCATAATAAATCAATTGCTTGCAGACTCATATCAAAACCCCATCAGTGAGTGGCAAGTGACAATTAAGCTGCATCTGACACCTGAATCATCCTGAAACCATCTCTCCCCCCAACTCTTCTGGTCTGTGGAAAAATTGTCTTCCACAAAACCAGTACCAGGTGCCAGAAAGGTTGGGAACCACTGTCCTAATGGTCATCACTGGTCCTGACTTTTACATTTTATTTTATTTCCCATGAAAGCTGAGTGCATGCATGCTTTTTGTTTGTGGAGACCCTGGATTGTGTGTTATCAGCTACAGGACAGCTAAATGAGAAGAGGTCAACAGCTATTTTAAAGGAGTTTTATTAACAACAAATATAGTCTTTATGTTGTATTTGAGAACTAATATATAACAAAGTCAGTGTGTTCATTTTAACAGGTCTTGGCGTTGCTTTAGTAAACACAAGTATCAATCTGTAGTTCACATAAAAATGTCTCCTTTGAATAGTACATGCATTTTCAAGTGAATTCTCCTTATGCCGGGTTTTCCAGTATAGACTGCCCCTTATCATTTGAAAAAAGGTGGCGTTGCCATTAGCTGGATGCTAAACATCTTGTATCCAGTAGATGTGGTCAAGCCAAGGCATTATGACTGAGAGTGAAAGTCTTCAATTGTCTCCTTGTGTCCAAAGCAACTTTAACAAGCTCTGTGACAGGGCGTAAGGAGGGAGGGTGAAATCTGGAGCTCACGGTGAGGAGCTTTGGAGGGTCCCAGCAAATCATGGGGAGATCTCTCAATACACCTGCTCTAGACTCTCAAGAGCCCCAGAGATGAGGCTGGATCAACACAGTCAGTTTTCCACACCAACCTGAAAGCTCTGGTCAGTGGTTCTGGCACTTGGGAACATTATTCCTTTGCCTTCCTACATTTCATCACGCTCATTGTTTCAACACTTAGCAGCATGCAGTTTAAAAAGGGGTCAGGAGGCTCTGATATGGGTCATGTTGTCTCCAGCTCACTGTGAGGACTTGGGCCCCAGTTTCTTCATCTCTAAAATGAGGTGATTAAACTAGAGCAAAGACTCCCTACCTTTGGTTTCATCATACAGATGCCTTCTTTTGAAAGGGCTGAGCTGCTAACAAAACAAATAACTTGGTTTATTAGGTCAGAGCTAGTGCAACTTGATCATAGAAACAAGTACCTTCCATCAGCTGTGTGAAATATGGAAAATAGTTTAGTGCCTTCCAGGTATTTGGGAGCTCAGGGTCCTAGAGGATTTTAATCGGTTTATTCTATGATTCTTTGGCTGCAATCTTTTACTTTGGATGCATATTTCCTTCCATGCTACAAAGACTGGCACACCAGGAACAACAGTGCCAGGGTGCTTTCCAGAAGCTGACAAGCAGAAAGTGGCACTGATATAGCAATAAGCTCCAAAACCAAACCGAAAATGTAAATAGCAGCGACACTCTCTCAACTCAATGCATCCTGGTCTATGACAAGTTAGCATATTTGTTTTGAGAACAGTACTAACAAGGTGAAGGCCTGAATTCTCCACCTTTTGGTTCATTTAGGTGCAGCCCAGTCTCGGGTTACACAGATTCCTGCGAAGCCAGGCCAAACAGCATCCGGCCAGGGCAGCCTCCCTGCACAACTCCAGGGGGCGCCACTCAGGCCAGTGTCTGTATTGGTATCCCTGGGAGGCACATAGAAGCTCTGTGCTCAAGTCCACAGGCTGAAAATGGACCACAAAAGTTTTTATATGGCAAATGTTGGATCTCGGAAGTAGAAAAAGAAATGCTTTAAACTCCTCCTGAAGATCTAAAAGCATGAGCAACAATCACACAGCAGTCTTGTCAATTCCCTGCTTACCTAAACACCAGACATCAGAAATCCACAGCTGGACCAGCCACAGATCAGCCACAACAGACCAGGGAATGGAAAGGTACCCAGCTGCTCACAGGCAACACAGGAAGCAAGAGCAATGACAGGGAGGCCACGCTGCAACATTCTATGGGACAATTACTTCCAACTCAGAATTCTAAACCAAGCCAAACCAGCAATCAGCTAGACGGGTGGGATACAGAGATTTTTCTGCACACAAGTTCTCAAAACATGCATTTCCTTTGTATTCTTCAGAGCTGGAGAATGTGCTCCCTCAATGAAAAAAGAGCCACCAAGAGAGAGTCCAGTAACAGAGAAAAAATAAACCAAAATGAGCAACTCAGAGCAAACATAAGAACGCCTTAAACCAGCATGAGTATTTTTTTTTAAAGATTTATTTTTATTGTTTTTGACAGAGAGAGAGACAGAGACAGAGACAGAGAGAAGGGGGAGGGCCCCTAACAGACTCCATAGTTGCACATCATTGGTTTTCCACATAGTTTCATTCCACAGGTGGGTGCGGGGCTGCACAGGGCAGGAACTGGGCCGGGGTCTCACCCCAGTGAGAACTGAGCTGGGGGCACTCCCCAGTTCAGCATATGGGTCCACACCGGCCAGGGCCGGATTCGAGCCTTGGTCCCGGGGGCTGCAAAGTGAGCGCTTAACCCACTGAGGCATCCCGGCTTCCCAGCATGAGTATTCTTAAGGTGAAGAAATGGGGCCTCCCGCCTCAGGGTGCTGACTTTCTCCTGACCCCATTTTCAGCAAGATCCAGTAAAGAGGCTCTAACATGGGAGAGAGGGATGATGTGGGTGTCCTAAGGGGATAGCAGGCCCAGGGGACAATCACATTAGACCAGAACAGGAGGGTTTGGCTCCAAGGAAAAGGAAAAAGAGAAGCTGAAGTATCAGCCTCATTTCAATTGACCTTTATCAAAGGGAGTTTCCCAGAAACTGATCAAGAGTTAAACAGATCCAACAGAAAAAAACGCTAAGAGTAACAACAAAATAAAGTCGTATACAAAGAGAAATATAAACATGGAATTTGCCTCAGTTCACGTATAAACAGTGTTTACACAGTCATGATAAAACCCAAAATTGTGGCTTCGTTATGGCAGATGGAGGAGGGGAAGGGTGTGCATGTGGATTGGGATGGGAGCGGGTAAAATAATGTGTCCAATTGCTCAATCAGGAAATGATATTTAAAAAAATGTGTAACACTGTGAGGTGACAGATGTTGACTAGACTTATGGTGGTGACTGGACTCACTTCACAAAACACAAATATCAAATCATTCTGTTGTATACCTAATGTCATGTTATATGTCAATTATACCTCAAAATATTTTTTAAAGAAATTAGAAATGTAAAAAGAAAAAAAAATGGTATTATAACAATATTATGTAGAAAAGCCTAAATAGAGCTAAAAGTGGAAAATTAACAATAATTGCTCTGAGAAACAGAATTGGAAAGTGGAGGAGGGGCAAGAGACAGCGGTGGAATTAATTGAAATTGATTACAAGTCAGGTGGAATTAACTGATCGGAGAGAGAAAAAACGAGAGTGTGCATGTGTAGAGAGAAAGAACGATGGATTTACACATGGAGTATTTTCCACATCATTTACTACATATTCTGTAATTATAGTTCCGATATTTGTTTGATGTAAGTGGTATTTGACAGAGTTTTAATAAGTTCCTGAGAATTAGAAAAACAAACACAACGAAAAATAAAATATCCTCAAATTGTACTAGGTACCATGAAAGACACAAGTAGATTTAAAATTCAAATTAACGGGCAGAGCCCAGGAGACAGAAGGAGTGGGCCCAGGAGCCGGGAGAGCTGCGGGCAGAGCTACAGGCAGAGCTGCAGGCAGAGCGGGGCTGCTTTGCAGATGAGTCAGAGAGGAGCCCTTGACGTAGTTATTTAATTCTCCCCTCACATCCTCGGGCACTTCCTTCAATTACAGACGCCAATATCAATGCCAGCCCAGCCCAACGGCCAGGCTACGGCAGAAGTGCTCCTTAAAGACAAGATGTCACGTGCCCAACACTAACGCACCCTGCCTCACACCCCAAAGCACACACATTTCAGGTGCTACTCTACATCCCCAAGCTGTGCGGCCTTCTAGAATATGCAGGAGGGGAGGCCGGATAGCTCAGCAGGTTGAGTGCTTGCCTTGCAACCACGAGATCCGGGGATCGAATCCCGGTCCCAGTCCGAGTCCATGCACACCCATATGCTGAACTGCGGTGCAACGGGTAACCACCAGGATAGTGGCAAAGGTTTTGCCTCCTATGCAGGAGGCCCCCAGTTTGGTTCCCGTTCCACACGACCTCACAACCACCTGTGTGGAATAAAATCATGTCACAACTAATGATATACAATTATGGAGACTGCTCTGGGCCCTCCCAATTCATTCTCTCTCCCTCTCTCTCTCACCTTCTCTCAAACAATAAAATAAATCTTTTTTAAAAAAATCAGACTATATAGTAGTCTACCTGGAAACATTTTACCTGGATAGAAAGAGCCATCCTTGGGTCAAAAGGGCAAACACAAAAGGAAACAAAAATATAATGAAGCTGGACCACTTGACAACTCAAAAGAAATGACCCCTGGTTTAAGTAGTTAACACCAAAAATGAAAAACAAAGGTGGCAGAGCAGAGCTGTGATTGGTGCTAAAGTTTTACTTGGAAAAATTAACTTCTTCCCGGAAAGCAGATACGAGATAACCAGCTATGTAAGAGACAGCTGGTGTTTTAAAGAGTTTATTATTTGAGAGAAGGTAAGAGAGAGCAAGAAGCAGGGAGGGCCCAGAGCAGCCTCCACAGTTGCACATTAGTTGTGACATGGTTTCATTCCACACAAGTGGATGTGGGGCCGTGCAGGGCACCGCGGTTCGGCATATGGGTCTGCGGGGACCAGGGCCGGATCCCTGGACCTCATGGTTGCAAGGCGAGCGCTCAACCTATTGAGCGATCCGGGCATCCCCAGCAACTGATGTTTTCATTGAGAAGTAAATTAGCTCTGTCCTCTAGAAGACAGAGGGGTTAAGCCATAGAGCATCACACTCTCATCTTACATTGCACACACCCCTACCCCCCCCCCCGGGCCCCCACTCCTACCCTCCCCGGCCTTGCATCCATCTAGTTGATGAGGGTAGAACACACAGAATCCCAGCTCTGCCACATACTGTCATCTTGGGGCAAGTGACTTCAATGCCCTAGTCTCAAAGCAAAATGGGCCCATGACACCCTTGCTGGGAGGTGTGAAAATTAAATAAACGCCCAGCCAAGGATCCCCATAAATGGCCACTGTTAAAAGCAATCATCACTACAGGTATCACCAAGTGAAAACACGCAAAGGCAACAGAAAGTGTGCCTCAAAATTTGTCAAAAGAAAATAGTAGCCAAGGTGGTTTACTCCAGAAACCCAGTGGGCCCACGAGACCACAATTGGAGTGAGGGCTCAGCATCATCTGAGTTTATCTTTCCAGTGCAAGGTTCAGTCAGAGTCCCGGCAGAAATGGAAGGCTGGCTGCCCCCCGGGTGACTCCAGCTCTTTCTCCCAGTTCTCAGATTCCAACTGCAGCACACAAGTGGCCACACCTCGCCCAACATGTTTGCACCGTAGGCACTGCTGCTGCCTTCCTTCTCCAAGACAAAACTTCCCAAACACACTGAAATGAGCAGAGAACAAAGCACGGTAGAAAACCTTTCTGAAGAACCTTCGAAAAAAAATACTTACGAGTTTTCTGCTTCTATAAAACCCTGCCTGTTTAGGTTATGGGGCTGCCATGGACACATTTGAGCTCTCTTCTCTAGCAAGTGGGAAATTTCCCATGCAATATTTACCGTTAATGTAATACAGCATAGGGGTGACCGCAACACAAAATTTAAACTATTCCACTAAAAAAAAAAAAAAAAAAACGCACCTTGAAAAAAACATTGGTCTATGAGGATAAAGATGAAAATACAGCAACCTAATAGAAATATATTCACTAAAGAAATGGCCAAACATAAATAAAGCCAAGAAAATAATGTCATGGAGCATTTTTCTCCCAATCACTCCATTTCCTGATATCCTTCCCCATGAAAACTATAGCCAGCCTTGTCCTCCCTCAACCTCCTCACTCTCAGTAGATCAGTCTCCTCCTTCAAGGGGAAATCGGCCGCCACTGGCACTACAGGCATGCCCACCTTTCCCCATCATCCTCAGGTATCAGAGGAAAAGGTGTCCTTCGAAGCCCAGCCCTTTCGGCCTTCCCTAGTGCCCCCTGCTGCCACTCTTCCCTCCATCCCCACCAACTCCAGTGTCAGCGTACGGGCTCCTGGCATCTGAAGGGTGAGTGGGGAATGGGATGGGCAGGGGCCTGCTTAGGATCCTACAGGAAGAATGCAATAGGAGCAGCTCAAATGCAACCTGGCATTAAAGATAGGGCATCTCAACAGGTGGGAAAGCAGGGCCTAGAGAGAAAGCGGATTTCCTAAACTACCTGCACTGCCCTTTGCCAAATCGGGGACAGGCCTGAGGGCCCAGTCTGCCCAGGACGACAGAGCAGGAGTGTCGCCCTCCACAGAGACGCATGAAGCTATGGTGCAGAGCAAGTAATGGGGAGGAAAACGGAGACTCCTCCCCTTCCGGTGTGACGAAGGCCACGCCCCTGCCTGTGCTGCTCGCACACAGCCCATGAAGGAGCAGCACCTGCCGCATGCTAGCTGATGGCTTAAGCTGCTGCCTCACTTGATTTCTCCAGAACCCCTTGCTGGGACGCGCTATGCTCCAACTCTCATGCAAAAGGTGCTCTTTGTGGTCACTCACCTAGTTCATGTCCATTTCCTCCACACTCTTCCCCAGGCCTCCCCTTCTCCTATTACCCAACAAGTGCTCCCACGGAAATTTCACCATCCCTCCAAGCCTGCACCCTCCACACACCTGAATCTGTATCCCCACCAGGCCTGTCCCCTGAGCATCAACCCATGGGTTCACTCTGTAGGCGTCCAAGAGCAGTAATTTCTATTCCCCACTCCCCAGAACGTACCCTCAGCAGGAGGCAGGTGAGTCTCCCATGCTGATAGCATCCCGTGCCATCCCCATTTATTTCCATGTAGGACAAGCCCTCCTGTTTACTTTTACAATTACACCTTCTCTATAAGCTTATACAATAAATTGCACAGAGCGTTCATCACCTATTCCAAACCTCCCTGATCTCCAGTATTCCGAAGCTGTAAAGCCCTAGAGACTGTGACACACAATTTGGAACTGTGGTGTACTGTTTCCATCAATCCACTGAACCAGGTCTCTGAAATCAGAGAGTAAGCTTTCAAAGACAAGCTGAGAACCTGGGCTTCTGGTCTACCCACTGGGCCCAGTAGCACATAGGCCTGGAACAGACACTCATCCACAGCAGCCTACTGCCCAGGAGTAGAGATGCTGAACACGGACTGAATTGACTAAGAGGCTGAAGAGAATCCTCTTAAGACAGAAGCAACCCTCTCCCAACATAATTATTTTCACCCTATATTGAAATCATTCAGTGTAATTCTGTAATGTTGAAAAATGTAAGAGTAATTGTTGGTCTCCATGATCTGTGTTCTCTCATTCTTTAGTGATAAACAAATACACTTGATTTGTAGAAAGAGGATGTGGCTTCAGCGTGGTCTAGGACTGTGCTACCCAATGTAGTAACCAGCAGCCACAAGTGGCTACATTCAAGTTTAAATAAAATCTAAAATCCAGCTTTGGCATCACCCTATCCACATTAGTTAACGGCCACGGGAGGCTAAGGGTTATACTGGCCAGTACAAATGTAAAATATCTCCATCATTGCAAATACTCTATTAAACAGTACAGGCCAAAGTGTCAGTCAACCTTGATAATTCAATTAACTTCTATGGGCCTTAGTTTCCTCTTGTGTAATAAGGGAACAATACCTGTCTCAGTGGGCTGTAAGATTTAAATGAGGATCTTAATGTAAACATCTTAATAATTTTAGTGACTGTAGTTTGATAAACAAGGCCTGTATACATAGTTACACAATTTGATGAGACTCTAACATTGGTCAATAGTGGCAGCTGTCAGAAGGCGTTACAGCGATTCGAATAAGACACGTCTCAGGCTGTGTGGCTAGAAGGGTGCTGTTCAGGGGGAAGGGTCCAGAGCCCACTGGCCAGGCCGTCCCAGGAATGCTGCGTTCAAGGAGGAATACAGATGAACGGAGGCATGTCCAGAAGTGGAAGGAGCCCAGGATCTCTCAGCGGGGAAGACTCAGCAGGAACGGAGAACAGAAGGAAACCTGAAACCAGCAGGGGGCTGTGCTGGGGAAGGGCCCAGATCCTGGGCAGCTGCAGAGAGAACCGAGAGGTGGGCTTAACTCAGCGTAAGGAAGATATCTGCTACTTAGAGCTGTCCAGCAAGGGAAAGGCTGCCTTGTGCCAAAGGGAATTCGGATCCCAGAAAGTGCTCAAACGCAGGGCTTCTCAAACTGGAGCCACCTGGGGAGCTGGACAAAATTCAGCCGTTCTGGCCCCACGTCCTGGGATTCTGGTCCAGTGGGTGTGGCATGGAGGCCATAATCTGCATCTCTAACAAGCGCCCCGGTGAAGCCCAGGATGCTGCGGGTCAGAGAGCACTCTTCCAGGGGAATGCTCTAACGCAAGCTGGAGGTACAAACCATCAGTGACAGTACAGAGCTGCTCTTGACACTGAATGCAAACCGGAAGCTGGACCCTGACACCTTCCAAGTGAGCGCTACAGAACAGCACTCCAAGAACTCCCAGTGGGTCCTGGGCATTCCAGACTGCACCCAAGCCCAGCCTGAGACACCACAGAAGTCACAGTACCCATATGCTCCTGCTCTTGTGTGGGCACCTCAGGCAAATCACTTCCTCGCAGTTTTACTTTTTACACAAATGGAGGGTAATGCTACCATGCAATGCCAGATGCTCTGAGGAAAAGGGCCGAGGAGTAGAGTTTTCTGTATGCCACAGTCTCCAATGGTAGCTTCAATGCTCAGTCGCATCAGAGAGTGCTCAAGGCTCCAGAGGCAGGATGCCCCAAGAGGGCGGCTGCATCAGAAGACGTCCAGTTTCAGTATTACGACCAGCCAGGGGACTGAGAATGGGACCATTCTGCTCCATCCCTCGCCTAAGCAAGGCCACTGTCATGTGGCCTTACAGAACATGAGTCAGAACCTGCCACTCCTCTCACCAAAAACAGACATTTCATACACAGATTGCTGCCGAAGTTTTTTCAATGACTTCATTCATAATCGCCAACCCTGACAACAGCCCAAATGAATACCAACTGGCAAAAAGATAAACAAATTGTGTCCTAGCCGGAGGGGCATCCCAGTCAACAATAAAAGGGAGCAAATAAGCAATATACACAATAGAGGAGAATCCCAAAACTTCACGCTGAGTAAACTAAGCTAGACACAAAAGACATCAGAATATGTGGTGTCATCGATATGAAACTTTAGGGAAGACAAATCAAATCCACAGTGACGGAAAGCAAATTGTTCTCAGTGACGGCACGTTCTGGATGCTCACTGCCGTGTGGTTACAGAGGTGTATACATTTGACTGCACACCTAGAGTATGTGCATTTCATTGACAGTAGACTGCAAAAACTGAGTTCTTTCAAAACAAAACCGAACGGGCATTTCCTGTTCCAATGGGTTCCTTCTAATTTATGTGGTGCTTGTAACGGGTACCACTGGCCGCCTCTGAGCGGAAACTGGGTAAAGCCTGGGACGGGCGTGGGAAAGAGATCCGCAAGCTGTTCGCTTTTTTGTACTTTTCAACTTTTGAACTGTGAGGCGGTATTCGCTATTTTTATAAATAAATAAAATTTAAAATGAAGAAAAGAATTTAAAAAACATGTCCCTAGCTGGTAAAATGAGGGCAACACAGGCTCTGAGATTATTGAGCTGTTGCCTAAACCATTTCAGGTTATGGGAACCTGCTTGCTTCCCTAGGCAGAAACTATGTGTGGTCTGTAGTTTATCAAACCCTCTGAACTCTGAGCGAATACCATTTTTATTAGCGTTCTTTGGTATTTCAGCATTTTTCATAAAATATATAGGTAATAGATAAGAATGCATGCACACACAGTTTTTAAAGAATTACAAGTTGAACACTATATGACCGCCACCCAAGTTGAGAATCAGAGCACAGCCTGCACCCCAGAACCTTCCAAGTGCCCCTCTGTGATCATATTAATACCTTCTCACTCCTCTCCGTATTGATTTTAGGGAAAGTCTTTCTTAACTCCTATGTGTCTATCCCTAACCAATGCTGTTTCATTTTGCACATTTTAAAACTTTTTAAAAACCGAATCATTCTGCACATATTACCATGTGCTTCTTTTGCTCAAAATTACATTTGTAAAACTCATCCTTGTTGCCTGCAGCTGTAGTTAATTTTCATTGTTACACAGTACTTCATGGTAGGAATAAATGTACCATAGATTACTTACCCATTAAAATATTCATAGACATTTGTACAGGCATTTTTTTGGTCCCCATTTGCTAGAGGAAAAACAAGTCCAAACACACAGTATGGCATTCGAGGGCACCTCTGCCCCCAAATGTGTCTTTAAAAACACTTAGCCAGTCTCATCTTCCCCACTTCCCCTCTACCAACCCATGTGCCATTACATCAGCACTGGTTGAAATATTTAGTACAGTTCCTTAGGGCTAGAAGGCTGTTGACCATATGTTAGATCTACCCACAAAATTTCTGTCAATCAAGGCCTGGTCCAAGCCTAATCTCCGTATGCAGACCCCAAATCTCTTCCATCCACAGTGCTACCACTGCCCCCCTCAAATGCATCAAAATAAACCACCCTTTCTCTGACTCTTCTACCATACTTGCTTCATGCAGCATTGAGTTATACCCACTTTCCATGGCCACATCTCCATGTTGGTCCTTATACTACACACTACTAAAATCTTATGGATCATGGGCAGGTAATAATGTTAGAGCTTTTGAACTCAAACTCAAAATTCTGAAAGCTATTACTGGTACCAGGTACTAAATCGTTCAAAACATATGTTTAAAAAGTTAATTTCCAGGGAAGCTGGGATAGCTCAGCGGTTGAGCACTTGCTTCACAATCACAAGGTCCACTGTTCAATTCCCAGCCCCAGCCTGTGCAAACTCATATGCCGAACTCGTCGGGATGGCTTAGGGGCAAAGGTTCTCGCCTCCCATACAGGAGGCCCCGTGTTCGGTTCCCATCCCATGCAGCCCCACATCCACCTGTGTGGAACGAAACCATGTTACAACTAATAATGTACAACTATGAGACTGCTCTGGGCCCTCCCTCCCCCTTCTCTCAAACAATAAAATATCTTTTTAAAAAAGCTAATTTCCAAAAAAAATGAAATAAACCAATTAAAGTGAACACATCATTATTACTTAAGACAAGATTTGAATTCCTCATATTTCTAACATTAATCTTCTTGTTTTTCTCATAAAAAATACAGAGCTTTAGAGTTCTGGAACATAGAATGTTATTAATCTTTTTGTTTTTCTCATAAAAAATACAGAGCTTTAGAGTTCTGGAACACAGAATGTTAGAGTATCACATAATTTAAGATTACTTGATAAGAAGTGCACTATGGAAAGAAAACAATGTCCTCTAAAAGTGTTTTAATCCCAAAAGCAACAAAGGGAGAAATAGTCCAAATCTTTAATGAAATTAATAAGTAGGTCAGAAAGTCCAATAAACAAATACTTCAGAATTTAAAACGAGCCATACTATTATCTTTCTATCAAAGAAAATACATACATGGAATGCAGATACTGCAAACAGGAGAAAAAATAAAACAGATAGCAGGAATCCAGAACTGGATTGAAGGCATGCCTGATCATTGTTTGTCTTTCCATAAGATTTATTTAAAAAAAAAAAATGATAGTAGACATCACTCCCAAATAATACCAAATATGAATTCAATTATTTTATTTAAAAACCACTGTTTTCAGTATTAAGAATACATCATAGAAAAATGTTTGCAACTCATATTATAGGATTCAGCTAAGATTCTTAATATAAAAAGAGTTCCTACAAATCAATAGGAAAAAGTCCTATTGCTCGACTAGAAATATGGATAAAAGTTATTTATTAACAGGTAATGCAAATAAAAAATAATGACTCCTGATTATCGAAAAAAAACTGCTCAATCCAGACAAATACAAATTAAAACCATAAAGGGATACCCTTTTTTGCTTATCAGATTTACAAAATCAGAAAAATTGATAAAACGCTGTTGCCAAGGGTATAGAGAAACAGTCAAACACATTGCTGGTTGGGGTATAAACTGGTAGCACTTCAAGAAAGCGCCATAATCTTGTGATATCCATCAAAAGTACAAGTGCATTTCCCTCTGACCCAACTTTCCACTTCTGGAAATTTATCCTACAGAAATACTTGCATATCTGCAAAGTAATGCACGTACAAAGCCATTAGCTATAACACTGAAATAGCAAAAGTTCGGAAGCTATCTGAGATCATTAGGACACAAGTTAAATAATCTGTGACATTCTTACAATGGAATTCTATGAAATTGAAAAAGCATGGACATGATTTCCAAGATACACTAAAAAAAAAGGAATAACGCAGATAGTATTCTCCAATTTGCATAGAGTAATACTGTGTATTTGCTGAAATATGCACAATCTGGAAAGATACAGGAAATTGGTAACATTATTAAAACTAAGAAAGAGAATTTTAAAAATATGTTCATCATAGGTAAAATGAGACACAGCCCTAACACAACTGAATTATTGCCCAATCAAGCTTAATACAATATATCCTCCTTATTTGAGTGCTCACATAATTTCGTAACAGGATAGAGAAATTTGGAGTAATCTCTAGAAACACAGATCGCTAAGAGACCCCAAGTAAAGTTAATTCACAATCAAGTGCCCTGATAAGATACAGCCAGTTTTCAGAGAAAACCAGGACTAGCATAGATCTGTAAAAAAAAAAAAAAAAAAAATCTATGAATTACTCAAACTAACCTAGAAAATCGCAGGCTGTGCATGTTTGGGGCATTTATTGATTTCCTAACTTTAAGGTTAAGAAATCTGACCTTTAACAAGGTAGCTGTTGCCTAAACTCTGTTTAATCTGCGCCGCATGGGTCATGCTTGTTATGAGAACACAGTTGCAAACAAAGAAGGCTTTTCTCCGCCCTCCATCAGGCTGGTAGCAGATGACAGGCGTCCTTCAAAGGCGCCAACCACTTCCCCTTACAGGTGAAGGACTCTCCTTGGAGAGACAAATCTGTTGATCAGGGGTCTGTCCCAGGACATTCCTATGTATTCTCTCCCTACTTCACCTAAAAATATGACTTTGCCCTACTGAGCACACGTGACGAGGGGAGGGTACAGGGCCATGGACCCAAGGCACCCGTATGCCTCCTGTTTTCTCATTCTGGAGTGAAGACAGTAAAACCCAACCCTCCGGGGAACAGAAAAACAAGTCGTTTCAGTGCCCATCTCGGGTGGCTGGTGAAGGCGGCGCAGTCTTGGGCTGGTCCAGATATGCCCGCCGGGGGTGCAAGAACCGGTACAAGTTCAAGCACAATGGCTCGGGCATGCTGCGGGGGAGCAGGTCCAGACCTGTGAGTTTCAGAAAGCAAAAAGCCGAAGTTTCTGAGCGCGCTGGGCACACCTGTAGGTACAGGTGCACAGGGTCAGCTGACCACCTACTCTGCGGGGCTGGATACGCACACGGAGGATGACGACTGTTTACAGGGAAGTGTGTCTGCGGAGAAGTTCAAGTGGGTGTCTGTCTACCTATTCGAGAAAGTGGGGGGCAGGACGGACACTTCTGCCTCCGCAGTGTCCAGCGCGGAGCGCCCCCCGCCCCAGGCCGTGGGAGCCCCAAGGTCACCTGCGCACCGAGGCGTCCCCCCCACCCCACCCCACCCCACCAGGGACCCCAGCGTTTACCAGAACAGCAGGTTGGCCCCGAGGAAGCCGAGCAGGCTGAGCAGGGGCCTCTCCCAGCTCAGCAGCTCCTCGGCGCGGCAGCACAGCCACAGCACCGGCTCCCCCAGCAGCCAGGTCACCGCGGCGGCCACTCGGCCGGCGGCCTCCTCCACCCGTCGCCCCGTGGCCGCGTCCTCGCGCGGTTCCTCCTCCTGCTGCTCGCGGGGCGCCCGGGGCAGCGGCGCCCGATCGCCGGCAGCCCCGGCCGGGCACCCCTCCTCGGCGCGATCCAGGGACGCCGGGCTCGCCATCTTCCGCGGCGCTTCCCGGCGGGGACGGGCACACGCGCGCGCGCGGCCGGGCGCGCCTGGGTGGCGGCGCCTGGGTGGCGGCGGGTCCCGCGCGGGGCGCGCACCGCGGGGCGCGGGCGCTGGGTGCCTGGCGGGGGCGCCTCCCGGGGGAAGTGGGTGCGGCCCAGCTCGCGCAGGGGCGGGGCGGCCTCCCCCGCGCGGTGCCCGGCGCTGGGCGGGGTCCCGGGGGCTCAGGGAGCGTGACCCCTTCTTCCCTCCCAGCTGTGGACGGGGGCGAAGGAGAGGGCTGCCGCCTGGTGACCCATCTAAAAGGGAGTCAGGAAGGCCTGCGGGCAGAAGCGATGGCACAGCTTCATTTTTCTCGGGCCAGGGCCGCCGCTCGCCCAACCGCAGCTTTGGGGGGCTTTATGGGGCACCCCGACCCCGAGCGCGGAGGCCAGCCCCCCGCGATTCCCCGGCCCAGTGACCGTGCAGAGGCGGCCTGCCCAACCGTAGCAGAGGTCGGTAGTACTCGGGAAATAGCGTGAGGACATAAATGTTGGATTGGGAAGGAGGGAAAACAAACATCTGGGCCCACGAGAAGCATCTGGCCCTTTTTTACCAGCTGGGGAACGCCGGGCCGCAGCGATGGGGGAAGGCGCTTCCGCTCTCCGGCTTGTGGGCCCAAGTCGTCTGGCTCCTAAATGCACGTGGGAGGTACAGGTGAGCGCGGAGCCCAGAAGCGAGAACCCACGAGGAGACTGGACGCTTGGCGTGTGTCAAAGGAGGTTTGGCAAGCCATTCTTCAAACACACTCTGGTCACTGTCACGGTAGGCATCCGGACAGGGGTAAGGCTGACAGGGAACCTTGAAACCTCCCAAACTGGCCTCACTGGCCCTGTGGGTGAGTGTGGGGAGAGGGAAGAAGAAGGGCCATTGTCTATATTCACTTTTCACTCTTTGCATGTCTTCAATGTATTGTTTCATCCCCCTATTCTTGCTTTTCTCTACAATAAAATGCCCCCTTGCCTATCATGAGCGTTCTACCTGGGATGAACCAGTGTGTCTTAGGTCCCCTTGGAGTCCGCACCATTAACAAGCAACCAGCCTGCTTTCACAGGATGGATGGGGCTCATTCCCAGAGCAATTAAAGCCTGTTTTTCAAGGGAGCCTCTGGGAAAAGTTCTATAATGCTCATCTGGATGGTCATTATACACGTTTATCCCTCTGTGTATAGGCAAACATTCATTCATCTGTACGTTGCAGATGTGTGCGCTTTATGCATGTATGTAATACTTTAGGAAGGGTATAGTCCTCAAGTTTATTGAGCACCTACTGTGTGCTCAATGCATTGCTAAGCTCTGGGATATGGCTTTGGGCCAATGACAATTGTGAGAACAGATGTGAAGGAAATAATCACTCAGTGCTAAGAGTCCTTACTTAAACCCTGCACACAAAATTAGAGGAGTGGAGGACTCAGGTTGCAGGAGCCTTTTGGAGCAGATGGCGGGCGGCTGCCCTGAATTGTAAGGTGGGAGGAAGTAAAGTGGGGTTGCGGGGAGGCGCAGCAATCTCTGCTGGGAGATCAACGTAAGACGTAGATGTGTAGGCCCACAGTCCCTTCTGTACATTTGCAGCAGACTATCCACTAATGGCAGGAATTTGGGGTTTTAACATGAAGGCAATGTGGGGTCTCTGGCGTTTCTGACTTACCTTTTGGGACAGCCCTTCTGACAACCCGAAAGAAAGTGGCCAGGGAGGCAAGGAAAAAGCAATGTGAAAACAATTCAGGTGTTTGTTTGTTTTTCCACAAAAGAAAGACTGTCTCTTCCTAGGTGTTGGTCCCCCTTCTTGGCCTTAGTGGAGGAGCTTTTGAAAAATCAAGGAGGCTTTATTGGGTCATCTGGCCTTTCCTTAACACTGGATACAGCCCAGGACGTGCAGCATTCTAAGCTTTGTCACTAGGCTCTGCATCTGGAGGGGTGAATGCAGAGCAGAGATGAAGAACCAGACTTCCTTATTGTCCAATCCAGTGTGGCTGTACTTCCAGAAGCACATTCACAAGCTTCTTCACGTTCCTACTTCTCCCCACCAATTCTAATTGTTGCTGTCAGGATCTGTTGCAATGGCACAAGCTGTGAACAGCCAAGACACACACACAAAAGCTAAACTCTATCTGCTATTATGTGGTTTACAAGTCTTACTATCTCAATTGAATGATTAAATCTCTCTACCCACCACTATGTGAAATCTTTTCTTTCTCTTAAAATGACTAGGGAAAAAGTGCTACCCAAAACTGGTTTGCATGAAAAGCTGGTCTAATTGCTCTAAACCAGGGGTGTCAAACTGGTGGCCCATGGGCCGCATGCGGCCCCCGAGGTAATTTTTTGTGGCCCACGATGCTCTGAAATAAAATGAAAATAGAAAAAATTGTTACGAAGAAAATAGCGCTTAGGGGAGATCGAGGCAATACCGTGCACACAATTCCCTCATTAACCCTTTAACTACTGAAGATGAGTGTACACGTGGCCCAGCGCCTTTCCTGGGGGCCTGTGGGCTGTATAAACACACTGACTCAGTACCGGCGACGTTTGTAAATGTGATGTGGCCCGCGTGAATCTTGCCTGTTGCACCAAATGGCCCGTGTTTTAATTGAGTTTGACATCCCTGCTCTAAACTGTCATTTTCACTTCTGACCTCTAACAGTTACTGACAAAGGAATAATGCCATAAGAGTTGATACCACCGTTGTCTGGAAAGTATCCAACCATGTAACTATTCTAGTTATATTGACAATGGCTGGGTTTTTTCGGGATGTTTTCTCTTTGTCTAATTATCTTTGTGATGCTTGAGTAATTTATTCAGTGCTAAGGCTACATACAAATAATGCTACTGGTGGTTAAAATAAATCTTGTCCCCTAGTTTCAAGAACATGTCATGTTTAAAATCCCCTTGGGTAACCTTAGTGTTTAAGACTCTCTTCTGAATTTTGCGTTTATGTATATTGAAAACAGTGATTAACAAACCCTAATGAGCAAGATGATGTGACTGTATATCGGAGGAAAACAAGGAAATTGGGAATGTATCAGAGGAGGAACAAGAAGGAGAAAACACAGTTGTAACTACTGGATCCAAGACAGTGTAGAAAATAATGCAGCCCTAGCAAAGAAAGTCAAAATATACATAGAAACTCTTAAAAGAGGCCACTCACCTTCCTCGTCCAAAAGTGGCTAGAAACCTTGTAATAAGAGAGAAAAATAATGAATAATTAATTTCCACTCCAAGAAGCTGCATAGCCGACATGAAGCTACGCTTTAGAATGAGAGGGAAACACCCCAGTGTTATTTTTTTCCCTAAACTGTTTCATGTTAGAATTCTCCTTCAGTATGTCCATGACTCCTTAAATGAAGGAGCCACGCACACTTTATACTGATCATTTTATTAAATTCTACCCTCTCCCATTCTTACCACACCACCACTCATTCCTGCCTTTCCCTAATTTTCTTGTCACTGAGCCGAGAGAACCTAGACAGTTCACTCTAAGCACAGATGAACAGCAACATCACACAACAGCAGAAACTGGAGGAAATGGAAAGGAAAATGGTAACCTGGTTTCCAAATGCCAACTCGCACAAGGAATTGGCTATTTCTGTTTTGGGCTGACTACAGTGCTCATAAGACTTGGAATATGCAAACGAGAATAGTTTATGGTTGACCAGCATTCTATAAGGGAGATGCTAACCAGAAATGAACAACCTCACACCAGAATGGTGGGCCATCGTGGTCCAGTTGGGTTCCCGGTTTAGTTACCACTCCCTAAGTGTACACCAAGGAGCTTTTTTAAGACTTCAGAATGGTTACTGTAAGAGAACTTAGATCACACTGCAATAAGAATATACCCTGAAAAGGTACATCTGTCTATCCACAGGCACACACATACACACTCAGCAGAGGTGACTGCACACCATTAACTTCCAGCCCCCTCCCACCATGCTAGCAGTTACACTTGAATCAGCACACTAGCCATGTTCTGGTCCTATGTTAGAGGAATTCATAGCGAGGACATGACTGCCCATTTACCTGCTACCTAGGCCATCAGGCGCTCCTCACCCCCTGCCCTGTCCTTGGAATGTGTGTTCCACAGGCCACCTCCACACTGGGAGCCGTTTCTGGGATGCAGGATGAGAGTCAGGTGTCGCTGAGACCATCTGGACTGAGCCCTGTTAGGGCCTCTGATTAAACCCTTAAGATGCTGTCAGGCAGGTGGGAGATTTTGCAGATGCTGGAGACAAGCTGAGTAAGGGAGTCCCTGGCTTATTAAACCCGCCACCCACCCATCTGAATGGTCTGCCTCTCTTCTTTGGTCTCACCTTGCCCTCTGTGTACAGAGGCCAGTTTCAGATTTCACCCCGGGGCCTCCTGAGGTTGCAAACCAACATCCCAGTGAGCTAGTCTGCAGGCTCTTCCTTTTCTTTATGGCCCCGGTTCTGCCTCATTGCACGTTAGTATCGTTCATTTATTTCTTCCTTCCTTGACCATTAAACACTCATCAAAGGCTGATGGTGTGCTTATAGGAAGACCAGCGGGACCGCTTATTCCACTCAGTGTGCTTCGACCACGGACAAGGGAGCAGGAACCTGCAGGTGGCCAGGGGAAGGGGGTGGGAAACGCATGATGTGCACGGCGGGGGCAGGAGAGAAGCCAGCCTGGTCCTTGGAGGAACCGGGACCAGTTCTGAGCCAGAAGACGGGGCGAATGAGCAGGCTGATTCCCATGTGCTGCTAAGGAGTTTGAGCTTTGGGGCCATTGGTGGCTTTCAGCAGGAGAGTGAAGGGACCCAGTGTGTGTTGTCTGCACAGTAGATTCCAGAGAGCCTGGAGGAGACACTTTTCTTGTCATTCTCTAGAAAGAGGGAGAGGGGAGGAGCAGGTCTGGGAGGAACGCTGTCAAGTGTCATTTAGGTCCTCTTTGGAAATGACAGTTGTGCAGTTGGGCACAGGGGTCTGTAGCTTGGAGACCAGCAGGAGCTGTGAACAAGAGATGGATCCACGCAGAGGAAATGGCCTGTACGTGAACTTGACAGAGGGCAAGGCCGAGATGAGTTCTAAGGCACTGGCCAGGTCAGATGGGCTACGTGGAGCAGAGAGGTGATGAGCCTTCTGGATAAACAGCAGATGGAGGGAGGTGTGTATCCATTCCCGAGTCAGGCACCACCATCCTCGATGTTTGTGGGTTTCTTTGTTGTTGGTTTGTTTTTACCAACAAAGGGATAGACCCCAAACACCTTCCCCTGAGGTCTCAGGAACTCCCGCTTGACTTGCATCAAATTGTGTTGTGATTGTTTCTAAGTCCAGGTCTCCAAATCAGGCTTCCAGTCCTGAAGGCATTTTCTAAACTAAAATTAGATGCATGGAACATGAAAAAAAATGGAACAGCCATGAGAGTTATATCCCCCAGACAGCCAAAGTGTATAGTTGGCTTGGCACCTCTTACTAATTTTAGTTCATTAGAAATTAGGCACAAAACCTGGTGACCCTTTAGGCTGGGCGGCAAGTGGCCACAGACAGAAAGACTATGTCAGGTGTCCTCTCATACCATAAACAAGTGGGTTCAGCAAGGCGTTTACTGGGCAGCTGGTGGTATCCTTGGGGATGCATAAACTTTACAAGACTCAGTGCCTTTGGAACCATCACAGGAAGATTAAGGTTATATTTACTAAAGTTTGAAGTTCAGCATACATTAAGTCCTCACTTAACCTCTTCAATAGGTTTTTGTAACTGCAACTTTAAGTGAGATGTAGGACAAAACCCGTTTTCCCATAGACTAATTGATCTGAACTAGAGTTAAGTTCCTACAACTTATTTCTGGTCACAGAAACATCAGCAAACTTCTAAATGAAGACCCAAAACACTTTTAATAATAAACATAGAAACGAATGTGAGCTATAGATACATTTAAGAAAGAGTAATAAAAACAAGATCATTCTTTTCCAATTGGCTTATTCCAGTTCAGGGCTGCAGGTGGCCTGAGCCTCTCTTGACAGCTCAGGGCACAAGGCGGGACCCACCTTGACAAGACACCCTTCCATCTCAGGGCCCTCTGACCCCCATCACTCAGATGGGGACAGTGTAGACACACGCTGTCCCCCTCATATGCACAGCTCTGGGATGTGGGTGGAAAGCGGAGTCTCCAGGAAAAACCCCTGCAGACCAGGGGAGAACATGCAAACTCCACAGACTTGGGAATCTCCCTTTTTCCTCCCTCATGGACATTATAACAAAACAACATTGAATGAAATGACATTATTTGAGGACCTGCTGTATTTGCCTGTTGGTCAATTTATTAGAAATTGATGGTTTCTCTCTACCTCATCTGCACTCTCACTTCTGCTCCATCCCTGTCCTAAACCAGGTATTTTGGTGCCACAGGCAGAACTGAATGAATGAATGAATGAATGAATGAATGAATGAACGAACGAACGAATGAATGCCTGGACAAGGGCCTGTCTGGGACTGGAGTCCTTTCTCCGTCCTTCAGGGAGAAGACGCACCTGAACCCAGACTCTCACAGGTGCAGGGGCTCCTGCTTTTAAAGACAGCTTTTCAGGGGCCCTCCCATTCCCCAGGTGCTAGGCACCCAGATGTCCCAGACAACCTCTGCAAACAGCTTGCATCAGTACACCTGTCTCAGTTGGTTCTGGCTCTTGCCCTTTAAGGAATGGAGGGGACAGAGTTGGAGGGGAGGGGCTTCTTCCCCAGGAATGTCCACCTTGAGAGCACCTTGGGCCTGGCACACACCTTATGAGGTAAGCGTGTTCCTTTCTTTTTTTAAAGATTTATTTTACTGATTTTTTACAGAGAGAAACAGAGACAGAGAGAAGGGGGAGGGCCCAGAGCAGTCTCCATAGTTGACATTGGTTTTCCATATAGTTTCACTCCACAGGCGGGCACAGGGCTGCGCAGGGCAGGAACTGGGCCGGGAGCCTCCCACATGGGCCCCGGCAAGAACTGAACTGGGGGCACAGCCCAGTTCTGCATGTGGGTCCACATGGGCCGGGGCCCGGATTCGATCCTCGATCCTCGGTCCTCGGGGCTTCAAAGCGAGCGCTTTACCCGCTGAGCCATCCCAGCTTTCCCAAGCGTGTTCCTTAATTTGTACCATACAAGGCCGTCAGATTCCTCACAGGCCCTGCTGGGGAGGATGGGTGGAGATCACAAAGAGACACGCCTGCCCAAGAAGTAGCAACTGCCCTGTCAACTGCAGTCACCCACAGTCCCCAAGGCAAGAAATACGGGAGTGTATTTTGCTTCTTGTCTGGCCTTCAATCGCTCTGTCGCAGTAGCTGTATGTCAGGTTTGCCGACAACACTCAAGGTCTATGCCTGCTATCTGGCACGGTTCTTAGTAGCACCCGCATGACAAATTGTATGGAGTCCCTATCCATCTGCAATCTGTCAGCAACTGCTGAGACAGACGCCTGCCTCCCAAGTGCCACCGTGCCATAGCTCCATTCCTGTCTGCAGGCCACTGGCCCTGCTCAAGTTTCTTCACTTGGTGCCTAGCTGAACGGCAGCAGCCTGCTAATTCCCTCTTCCAACCCTCCTCAAACACAGCTTTCCACATGTAACGCCCACCCACGCACTTACAGAGATGCCCACTACCTAGAGCAGCTAACCCTAAAGAATCATAAACCACCTTCAGCAGCCCCTTCGTGTCTCTAAAAGCTGTATTTCCTTTTAGGCAGATTAGCTGCACCCTGACCTGAACTCTCTGCCTTGGATTCGCTCTTCACTGAGACCACACTCCAAACAAACTCCATGCCTTTGCTCACGCTCTGAAACCTTTTCCCATCTTCTCATTGTCCTCAGGCCTAGCTTTCCAGGCGGCAGCCCAGCTCACCCCTCTTCCGTTGGTCCTAGTCAGGTGAAAAAAGCTTGGGTTTCATAAAGATCTGAATTTGACCCTAGTGTCTGGGCACGAAGCACCGTTTCCTTGATCTGAAGACAACTCCTCTCTTCCCAACATTAACATACCTGGGAATGAAATGTACAAGCTACGGTGTCTTAGAATCACTCAACTATACCAGCTCTCTGACCTTGTGCTATAGCACATTCTCTGAGTCTTCGTTTTCTCATCTTCTAATACCTGATTCCGAGTGTTGTGGGAATGACTTGAGAAGACAGCAGTCAAGACCCAGGGGGACAGTACCGTCATGGGAATTTGGATCCCATGCTGTTTTGCAAAGATTGCCCAGCATCGCTTGGGAAGACCTGTACCACAACGTTTGTGTACTAAGAGAACTGCACGGAAGTCTCTGCAGTGTGCTGAGTCAGAAAGAGAGACCAGTCTCACTCAAGGGTGGTTTAAGCACAATCCTCTACTGAGACTTGCGTTCCAAGGAAATGGCTAATGGGACCATTTATCCAGGGGAAGGGGTCTAGGAACCTTTTGTGGAAATGGTATTTGCGTGCAGAAAACGACAAAAGCAGCTTTGTCCATAATTTCATTGTAAGTAGAAAATCTTCGAAAGCTGATTTGATGTGAAAAGTCCAGGTTCCTTAGCAGTGGGGTCAGAGGTGGCTGTTTTAATAACATTCAAGTGGACGGCTGTCCTCCCTTGTGGGAAATTCTCTCCTTTCTGTATAAAATTTTGCTCACTCCAGGAAGCCTGGCAGCCAGCTATGCAAGGTTACAATCCAGCTGACCTGCAAGGGGATCTTTCCTTCTGACCCTCTCTGCCACAACATCCGGTGAGAAACCCCAACCACAGATCATCAAGACCTGTGTTGATCTCTCGCTCTTCGACCTAATGAGGGTTTTTCAGTGAAGGGCAGTAGAATGTGGAATGGGGGAAATGAACTCTGTGGGGTCGGATCGGAATTGGAGCTATTAAGTTTGAGATCATCACCTGATAGTCTAGCTTGATCCACTGGAACAGTCTAGAATCCATGACAACCTATGCAGGGGTGATGAACCTTTTGGCGATTGAGTGCCAAAGTTTATGAAATAAGAGTATACTCGCTCGACTTACGTGCCAACCCATCAAGTGAGATAGAGGTATCGATAATTTTTATGTCTATAAGAGCATAAACAATAATTTTTTAAATGGTATTCACAGCTCCGTGTGCCAAAACAATTGTTCCACATACCACTTTGGGCACGCGTGCCATAGGTTCGCCACCCCCGCCCTATGGCAATGAGCTCACTTAGAGACCAGGTGCTGGTTTCTGTTCTCTATCAAAAAGAACTGAAGCTTCTTAGAGAACTGGCTGACACCAGGTCTGCATTAGGAACATTCATGTTCATAGACATGTCAGAAGGACACAGAAGCCAGCTTGAAAGGAATCCCACTGAACAATTCTGGGAAACTTTGAGGATCAAAAAGAATAATTCTGGTAAATGATTACAACACATTGAGTTAAAAAAAAAATCCTATGACTTTATAGTGAGTCTCAAAATACAGAGAGGAAAGGCTCTGCTTCACAAAAGGTTGTAAGCTAGTAAGTATAGAGTAAATTATAGAGTTAGGGAAGTACTATTTTGTAACCTTCATTGTAATAATTGATTCAGGCAATGACCATCAGTAAATAATATGACCCACTGGGAAGAGACTGTAGGGAAGAGGGTGTTTATACAACCTCACAGGATCCATATGCAGTATAAAGGTGTCTGCTTGGAGAGATCTATCAGTCTCCATCTTATCTGCATTTCATCATGCCCAGCATCGCCAGTAGTGGGACAATTAAGCCTTATGAGTGCCCTGATCTGATGCAATTGGAAGGACAAAATAAAACTTGCTGGAGGTGACCTGAATCAAACCCTGGCAAAACAGGAATCCAGAATACAGGACATTTTGCAGGTCAGCTGGCCCAGATCTTCAAAGCATGTGATATAAAGAACAAAGGAAGAGTTTGAGAAGAATAGATGTTACAACCAAACCAAGGTATAAAACTTGATTGGATTCTTGGTTAAAAAAAAAAAAAAAAAGCTATCAAGGACATCTGGAGAGAAAATTAGGGATATTTGCGCCCCATACTGTATGTTAGATGATTTTGTTGATTAATATTGCTTTTCTTGGGTGTGATAATGGTGTTGACATAGTATAAGAGAATGCCCTTCTCCTGAGTGATGTAAGATGTGACATTTAGGAGTGAAATGCCATAGTGGCAGCTGCCTGCTTTCAGCAAAAGGGAAGTGTGTATGTATATATAGACAGATAAATAGAGAGAGGAAATGGGTGTGGTAAGATGTTGATGAATCTATGTGAGAGGTATCTAGGGGCTTCATTGTACTGTTCTTTGAACATTTCTTTTAGTTTGAGATTTTTGAAAACAACAAAAAATACTTTTAGAAGACTGTATGGGAAAATAATAGGGAAATTTTTTATTCAAAACATTTAAAAACATAGTTTCTTCAACTTTCTTTTCCCCAAGACTGTGACCTTCAGCGATTTCTCCTTTTTGTGAACTGTTGCTTGACTTAACATTGTAACACCACTTATCATGAAAATACAATGATGGTTAAACTATTGTAGCAACAGGGGATGAATTTTTTTTTTCAGAGAACAGAAATTTATCTTTTTAATTACGTCTTTTCTATTGAGCATCAGTTATATACAAGATCCTATGAGAGATACCATGAATGATGCAAAGATAAACAGCAATATGGTTTCTGTCTTAAAGGACTCAAAACCTAACATAAAAATGGACTCAGGAAACAGTTTTTGAGAGACTATTATGAGCTAAACAAAATACTACGAGTAGGGATCTAATTATGTATAAGACACCGTCCCTGCCATCAAACAGTCTCTTGTCTTTAGGGAGCTACACATACATTAGTTTCAATACAATAAGACAAGATTTATGAAAAGACCTTTATCACATTCTGAAAATTAGGGCCAAGCCTCCAGGGACAGCTTCAGAACAAAGAGTACTTTGAGCTAGGGCTGGAAGAGTAGGTCAGAATATTTTCAAGACAAACTGGTAGGCATTTCAAGCAAATGAAACAAAATGTGCAAAAAGCATGTGGGTGGGAAATCAGCGTGGCACATCTGGGGATCCACAAGCAGTTAAATGTAGGTAGAATTTTGAGTATTTGTGAAGGAGTAAGAGAGGTGGAGCTAGGAGTATAACTGGGTTCGTTAATAAAGAACTTTCACGTTTTACTGAAGAGTTAGAGTTGTATCCTAGAGGTGATAGGGAGACTGTGGAGGTCAGTAACATGATCAGATTCTTATCTTAAAATCATAACCTGGTGGAGTGGCAGGTGGATTAGAAGGAGCTGAAGCAGAGAGACTGGTTAACAGATGTTTGTAATAGTCCAGGTGAGAGAAGCTAAGAGCCTAAACTAAGAAAGGGAGGTGGAGACAGAGAAAGGGTAGATGCAGGAGACATTTTCTAGGTGGTATCAATAGGGCTTTGGCAACTAAATGAATGCTGGAAAGTGAGGGGATTGTCAAAGATAACCTTTGTATTAGGGTTCTCCAGAGAAACAGAACCAGTAGGATGTGTATATGTGTACAGCGGGGAAGGCGGGTGGGTTAAGCAATTGGCTCATGCAGTTGTGGGCACAGACAAGTCCAAATCCTGCAGGGGAGGCTGGGAGGCTGGAAATTCACACCTGAGTTGATGCTGCAGTCTTTTAAGTCTGGAGGCAATCTGGAGACAGAATTCCGTCCTCTTCAGGGGACTTGTCTTTTCTCTTAAGTCCTTCAACAAATTGGATAATGCCCACTCTGTGGAGGGTGATCTGCCTTAATCTAAGTGTACTGATGTAAATAGTAATCACATCTTAAAAACATACCTTCCCAGCACTATCTAGACTTTTTTTTAACCAAACAGTGTGAACAAGTTGACACATAAAATTAACCAACATCACAATCCCTTACTTTACTTAAAAAACTGATTGTATTTATTTTATTTTATTTTTTTTGGTGTCATTACAAAAATATAGAATAGAGGAAAAAAGTTGGGGAGAAAAATAACATCAGTTTAGAAGATGCTGCATTTCAGTTGGTCTTGGACCAACTGAACAGACACTCAGGGGGCAGGTCTTTCTACTGGGCTAGATTTAGAGATCTTAGGGGAAGGCATAGGACCAGATAAGGCTACTCTCTGGACTTCATGGTTACAGGGCAAATGATCAAACGGATGAGCTATTCAGGCATTCCCCACTTGGATTTTCATAATGAAAGAAGTGAGGGATAGGAAAAATGGCTAATATGAAGTTTAAAAGAGAGGTGTAGTGAAATAGTGGTCTTGGGGCGTGGGGAATTTGGGAGACTGAATTTCCCAGGGAGGGTGAGAAGAGCCATGTGGTCACCAACTTATTAATAAGGTAAGAATCAACATGGTTGTGTTTCTCCAGCAACATTCAGCTCCTCAAATACAGAATTGGAGAGTTGGGTTTATCTGTGAATGTTGTTTTTCAAGACAAGTAGGGAAGATGCTGGGATAGCTCAATGGTTGAGCACTTGCCTTGTGGTTGCAAGGTTCAGGGTTCAATATGCTGAACTGCAGCACAACTGGTAACCTCTGGGATGGGTTGGTGGTGAAGGTTCTCACCTTCCATGAAGGAGGTCCCCACCCAGCATGACCCCACATCCACCTGTGTGGAATGAAACCATGTCACAGCTAATGATGTATTATGGAGACGGCTCTGGGCCTTCCCCATTTTTTTTTTTTTTTCTCTCACTCTCTCAAACAATAAATCTTAAAGAAAGAAAAAAAAAAAGCAAGTAGAGAAGAAGAAGGGGTGAGGCAGGAGTTGAGTGCCTATGCAAATGAATGATTATAGTGATGGATCAGAGACTGCAGTCTGGGGAGGAAGGAAGTGAATGCAGGGGAGAAGGGTCGGCGTTGGAGGAAATGGCAGCCTCGTGGTGTGGAAGTCCTGATGAAGTAGCACTGTTGAAAAGTGCTACTAGTGAGAGTATGCTGAGAAGAGATAGCAAGAGTTTGGAGGTGGAAAAAGAAGTGAGGAGGTTAACCAAGAAGCCAGGGCACCGGGTGGATGGCTTATGAGAAAGAGGTCTCCAGAATAATGGTGCAGAGAAAGACAATGAGCCAGGTACGTGGATAAGGGGGAGAATGGATGGCTTGGTTCAACAGCATTGCTCTAAAGATCCTGAGGCTTTTCAGCAAAGGAAGAGAAATGGTCTGGCAGTACCTAGGGGACAATGGCTGCACAGCGGGCCCAACACGGCTGGCAACCAGAGGAAACAGGAAAAGAGGCCACGGTTATGGGCGGTTTGCACATGACAGATCATGACCTGCATAGGGGAGATAGGAGGCCACTGTTGGGTGTGAGGAAAGGGAAGATGAGCTTTGTGACCCTCTTAGAGCAGAAGCAGCATCAGCCAAGCTCACGCGGACTTAACAATCATGAGCTACTCACATGAAGCCAAGTTTCGCTTCCTTACAGATCCTGGGCCGTGTCTGATTGGCTGAGTTCACCAAATAAGTAGAGTAGACTCTCAGTGTACCAGTACCCCTGGGATTGGTAGATGCCAGATAAATATAGTTTCTGGTTGCTTGAGAGTTGCTATCAAAAATAGGCCTAAATAATACTATACCCAATACTATGCCATACCCTACCATACCATACCCTCTGTGTTGCCTTGATATAATTGAAAACCAGTAATTAAAAGCAAATTAAGACAAACAATGACAAGCTTAATGTAACAGTTTTATTATAAAAACAGCTTTGTGAAGGCAGTGTGAAATTTGAGTTAACTGGCAGTCATCGATAAATGAACTTCAACTTAATGAACTTCACTAACAGCTTTTTAAACTTGAAGTAACTTGAAAAAACACATACACTTAAAACTACTACAGTAGGGACAGAGAGTTTACTGGGCAGACATCACATCGGGATCGTCAGGATCTGATGATACAGCTAGAATAGGATCAAGAGAACGGATGTGGATGGTTTGGGATCTACACCAGTAGATGACGCTGTGCTGGCAAACTTTTGTGCAGCTTTCTTGAAAAATGCATAAATATCAGTTCGCTTGGAAGCCCTACACCTCTCACACCAAGTCAAGTTTTGCACGAGAGGCAGCTGCGTGTCAAGCTTAAATTTACATTTCCACTAGAAATTGACTTAATTTTCATTTTTATTTAAAGTATTATTTTTGAGTTGTTTTGCCGGGTGCTTAAGAGTGCTGGTTGCTTGAATTCCAGTTAACAGAGAGTCTACTGGGCATATACATAATTTATTATTATTATGTCATTTATTAAGCTTGAATTATATATCTCTCTGAAAAAAATAAACCCTATGCTACATATTCTGTATATCTTCACACATGCAGTTACACATTCTGATTTAATTTCACCTGAAATGAGTTGAACCAACAACTAGGATTCCAAGGACGAATGAATGTGAAATCCCCCATAACATGTATGCAGGCCATGCTGTTCTGCCCCAGCAATGATGTCACACCTGGCACAGTGGTTGCTCTTGGACAACTTGGTTGGCTTTGCCATAAGTCTGCGGGATTTGGCTGGTTTTCACAGGGGGGCAGAATTGTGCATTAAAGGGCAACATGATGGGCCATGCCTTGAATTCTCTAGTTCTTTAGGAAGACACTAATGCCCCCACTTCACCCAGGACACCACCAACTTGGATGCACTATCTCAGGCATGGATGGGACTTTGTTTCAGAGCAGTCTTGGCCCTCTGCATTCATGGTCGTCGGACCCTAAGCCAAGGAACCAATCACTGTGAGGTGGTGCAACTACCGAGCTTGTCTGTTTCCATTATACTTTTGGAATCTGGGAAAAGGACCAGCAGTGGGGGCCACAGACCCAGTGCACCCATTGGGAATTGGATCTGGGCCAGTCTCCATTTCTGATTTGCTAGCCCAATATTCCGGCACTCTAACGGAGGCCTGCGATGCTTAGTGTCTCCAAGTGTTAATGTCTACTTAGACCTTGTCCAGAGTCAGCGAAATGCTTGGATAGGCCTCAGAGCTCGGTTTCCTAAGTAGTTAGTTCTATTTGGTAAAGGAAGGACTGGGAGGCTCACGAGCAGACATATTTGTATGCTATTATAGGGTTCAGCCTCCTGGGGACAATCATTTCTTCAATCAATGGGCCTGGGTCCATATTTAGCTCAGGCCTAGAAACTGGGCAAGGGATTGTGACTTATTATTGGGGTGAATGAACCCCTATCCTTGTAGCCCCGGAGTTGCAATTCCCAAAGCGCCAGCAGCTCATGTCAGCCTTGGGTTCCGTTCTCTAGGGCATCTCAGCTGGGGTGGCCCCCAAATTGAAAGTCACAATTTATTCCTTCAGTTATTAAGAAGTATTGAGTGCCTACTATGTTCAGACACGGTGCTAGTTAACAGAGTGACAATAAGAAATAGCAAAAGATTTCTGCTCTCACGAGGCTTACACTCTCATTGGGAAAGACATGCAGTAGACAAAGTTACACACAAAAGATCATTTAGTGGCAAGCACTATTGACAACGTGGGGATTGGATAAAGACGAGCTGTTTTATATTTGGGGGTGAGCAAAGGACTTTCTGGAGAGGTGAATAAGCTGAGGCCTGGTGGACAGTCATTTGCACAGAATCGGGAGAGGGGAGGTGCATTTAATGGCAGGTATCAATTCACATTGGATGCACTCCTCACATGGATGATTCTTGGTAGCATGCTCCCGTTGAATAGCAGCAGAAATGTACTTAAAAAAATTCTTGATTCTCCAAAGCAATAAAGGCTAGATGGTTTCAAATACAAAATAAACATTTCAAGCAAAAGCTCTCTACTAACCAATAAATAGGACTTTCTCTTTGTTGTGAATGGGGGCATTTCGTTCGATTTTTGAAGTTAATTTTTTTTTTTTTACTGTGCTTTACCTTCAGCATCATGGAAGAGGAAGGGCCATGAATTAGAAGGTAGAGAGCTTCCTCTCTGTATAACAAATAAATTGGGTTACGAACCCATTTTCCTCCTAGCCCCAACATGTTTTTGCGTTTATAATTAGCCGATGTATCATTGTTTCACCTGATTTCAAATGCTTTTGTCAGTTTGCATCTTGATTCAGATTGTAGCATAAAGGAGCTCTCATGGGGTTTGACATGGGCACATACATTTCTTTCGATCTTCTATTAAATGTTTCTGACACATTGTAAAAGGTGTTATTTATAAAACCTTGTGAGGGGGTCAGGGGGCAGGTGGGGGCATTAAATATATGGTGACAGAAACAGAACTGACTCTGGGTGGTGAGCACACTGTAACATGTAGACAATGTAACATATAATTGTGCACCTGGAACCTATGTAATTTTTACCAACCAATGTGACCCCAATAAATTTAACAATTAATAAAAAAGGAATATTATCATTGGTTTCTGTTGCTATAACCAAATGCAGTTGGCTTTAAAATACTGAACTTTAAATCTAGTGATCTTGCTACACCCACTTCCACAGAAAATTCAACACAACCAGCTGATAAATTAAGGGCTTCATCACATCAGCTGTAAGTAAGGACCGTTCTAAATGTTTCCCACACCTTTTTTTCCTCTTTTCAGCTCACTATTGCTGAAGCACCTTGCAGGCTGGGGGCTGCAATCCTTTGACACTCCTTGGCATGTCTAGTGGTGGATCCTGGGAAGACGGAAACAGCTGGGGAAAGGTACAGTTGGGGTTCCTCTGCATTTCTCCCACTAGCTTCTCTACGTGGTCTCCCCAGCATGGTGACTGTAGGGCTCCAAAAGCATGTGTCCCAGGTGTCCAGCAAAAGTGGCAGTGTCCCCTTTAATGGCTTAGCTTTGGGAGCCCAGCATCCCCTCTGTCACATTCTACTTGTTGGAAGGAGAGAATTAGACTGAACCTTTTCATGAGGACCATCAGAGGCTTTGTGGACATGGTGAGAGCCATCACAACAGGAACTCGGACCCGTTGCTTACATTTCCCTTCAGCTGCAGCTGAGTACACGTTGCCAGGTTCATGTCTACAGCTCAGGTCTCAGTTCTGCTAACTGGCAATCCTTCCCCGTGGCTTCTAGGGTCTATCCGGAGTCGCCCTTCTTTTTCCGTAAGTGCCATGGGCCAGTGACTGTCACATACCTCCTACTTCCAGCCTTTTTGAATTTAAGCATCTACAGCAGTTTTCTTTCGCCAGTTCCTCTACTGTATGTGGAGGCAGGAAACACGCTTCTTTAGTAGAGACCTTCCAATCAAGAACATTAATCGAGTTGTACTTCAGGGACTACCTCTAAGGGGCCTGAGTCACACTGGGACGTGATTTAGATGACGGGATGCTGGGCCTCATGCCAGCCTCTGATGGAAGATAAGACCTGGATGGTTCTTGAGAGGGCGGGGGTGTGCTGTATGCAGGAAGGGTGGCTTAAAGCCGGCAGCTGGAATAATCTGAAGACTCGCTCACATCTCTTATGGCTGAGGCTGAGAACACACACTGGGGCATGGCGCATGTGGGCCTGCCTCTCCCCGTATGGCCTCCTTACAGTTTTTATAATAGCATTGCAGCTTCAGGTTGGTGAGATTTCTTGTCAGCTCAGAGCTGCTAAGGTGTGTGTCCCGAGAGAAAGAGCAGGCAGGGAGGTGTCACCTTCTGTGACCTGGCTTCATACACCATTCAGGATCACTTCCACCACATTCACATTTCAGAAGTGGAGTCACTTTGGTTGTCCCATACGCACAGGAATTAGTCTTTACCTTTTGATGAAAGGAGTACCAAGAAGTTGCGACATATCTTAAAACTACTACACACACTCAGTTGCAAGGGAAACTGGGAAATGTATTCTACAGCTTAGCGACCACTGTGCGTGAAAACTTAGGGGAATTCTATTACTAAAAGGAGAGGATGGACAGATTACCAGGGGAGGTGAGAGAAAGAGAGAAGGGGGAGGGCCCAGAGCAGTCTCCACAGCTGTACATCATTAGTTGTGACATGGTTTCATTCCACACAGGTGGATGTGGGGCCTTGCAGGGCAGGAGCTGAGCCAGGGAGCCTCCGGCATGGGAGGAGAACCTTCACTGCTGAGCCAGCCTGGTGGTAACCAGTCCCGCCACAGTCCAGCACTGGCAGGGCTAGGAGTTGAACCCCGGACCTCGCTATTGAGGCAAGCACTCAACCACTGAGCTATCCCGGCATCCCAAGTCTTTGTATTTTAATATAGCTTTGCGATAAGAGGAAGATTTCAGTCAGAGGCACCTGGATTTGAATTCTGTCCATTGTGGTTTTGTGATTTTTCTCAGCAAGTGTAGAATACAAAAATGGCCACATCTCCTACTTCTTCACTGTACAGCAACTTCCATCAAGCTGTGGAGTCTGTTTCCCCAACTCTCGGCTCTGATCTGGTACCGGGTCCAGCTTTGGCCACTAGAACATGGCAAAATTAACCACGTGCCACTTTTGAACCTAAGCCTGAAGGAGCCTTGCCTATCCCTCCTAGCTTTCTTGAGACCTTGCCAAATGCCGTGTGAGCGAGCCAAGGCTAGCTAACTGGAGCATGAGGAACCACATGGAACATAGCTGCTCGAACTCCTCATCGGAGGCCCTGGACACATGAGCAAGTCAGGGCCAGATCAACAAAACTGACGTGGCTGCAGCTGAAGTGTCAGGAGCGCGGGACGGCTGCCCTGAGGAGCACAGCTCTAACCCATAACCTACAGCAAGCTCGTCTAGACCGTGGCCCAACAGAAAGTCATAAACTTTCTCAAAACATGCGATGTCTTTTTCTTCTTTTTTTAGTGCATCAGCTATGGTTAGAGTTAGTGTATTGCATATGGCCCAAGATAGTTCTTCCACTCTGGCCCAGAGAAGCCAAAAGGGGTTTATCTGTGAATGTTGTTTTTCAAGACAAGTAGGGAAGATGCTGGGATAGCTCAATGGTTGAGCACTTGCCTTGTGGTTGCAAGGTTCAGGGTTCAATATGCTGAACTGCAGCACAACTGGTAACCTCTGGGATGGGTTGGTGGTGAAGGTTCTCACCTTCTATGAAGGAGGTCCCCACCCAGCATGACCCCACATCCACCTGTGTGGAATGAAACCATGTCACAGCTAATGATGTATTATGGAGACCCCTGACCTATAGAATCACAACCTAAATAAATGACCGTGGTTTTAGTCACTGAATGTTAGAATGATATTTTACACGTCAAAGCTGTTAACCGCACATGAAATACGTAAATGGCTTTCTAAATCTCAATATCCTCCATGAAAAACAGGTGTGCTAGCCCCTACATCATGGTTACTGTGAGGATGAGTTAGTGATGGGAACACACCTGGCGCCACACCTGGAACGTAGTATGTGCTGAGCAAATGGTCACTAACTGACCACATCAGGGGGAGGAACTCAACGGAAAAACGCAGTGAAAGCATGAGAAGGAATTACTTAGAAATCCAGAGGAAGCCGGGATGCCTCAGTGGGTTAAGAGCTCACTTTGCAGCCCCAGGGACCGAGGATCGAATCCCGGCCCCGGCCCGTGTGGACCCACATGCTGAACTGGGGAGTGCCCCCAGTTCAGTTCTCACCGGGACGAGACCCCGGCCCAGTGCCTGCCCTGTGCAGCCCCGCGCCCACCTGTGGAATGAAACTATGTGGAAAAACCAATGATGTGCAACCATGGAGACTGTTCTGGGCCCTCCCCCTTCTCTCTGTCTCTGTATCTCTGTCAAAAGCATAAAAATAAATCTTTAAAAAAAAAAAAGAAATCCATTCTGTTCATGTTTGCCATATGGATTTTCTTCATTTGCTTATTCCACTGGCATATGCTCACACTACAGGGTACAAAGCTGCATTTTGGGGCTCAACATTCTTTGAAAGTGCTTCCCTTTGCACTGTCGCTTGCTGGACCGCTTTTAAACACATATGCAGACATTCCATCTACTCCTGCAATGTTATAATCCACTACTTCATATATTTACCGTAATTTTTGGTCCATAAGATGCACTCCCCCAAGCCCCTCCCCCCCAAAAAAGTGGAGGGAAAAGTGTGTGCGTCTTATGGAGTGAATACTGCAAAGAAGAGTGCACGATGGGGACCTTAATGATGCCGTGGGGAAGCCTGCAGCCAGATCAGAAAGCAGGGACTGCATGGAAGCAGAGCGGGTCCAGGCAGGTCAGGTGCATCTTATGGAGCGAAAAATACGGTATATCTTGTTCCCCCAACCAGGCTCTCAGCAACATAATTGAGACCGTTCTGATGTTTCCTTTGCCAACCCCTTTGTTTTGTTTTGTTTTTTTCCTTTCATTTAAACAGCAGGAATTTAGTAAATAGTAAACTACAGTCAAAGGATGTAGTGGTGTTGATCCTTTAGTCAAGAAGCCCATTACACATTTCAATGTCAAGACAGGAAGTAAACTTGAGAACAAGTCCCCCCAAGAGATCAGTTACAGGAATTGTTTGCTTTTCTGGCAGGTCAGGAGGGGACGAGGACTCCTGATCTGCAAATGTCTGGCTGCCTCAGGGGTGACAGACCCTGTTTACTTCTCAAACTGCTCATCAACTGTAACCCTGTTATTATTGGAAGAGAAACTAAGAGCCCCTGGGAAACCCCGGAAGATAGGAACAGTTTATGGACTTTGAAACCCTCTTTAATTTTGCCATGTCACTTTGCCCCCACTGAAAATGCTTCAAGCTTTATGAGTACCTTTTACACTTCAGAGATGCTTTTAGATTTTCTTCAGAATATGTAAGATGACTTTTTTTTTTTTTTAACTGAAAAATTATTTGTTGTGACCACTCAGTGGGGGCAAGGCCAAACTCCGACCAGCTTTTGGGAGCAGACCGTGCATTGTTTCAACGCCGCAGTCAGTAATGTCACCTTGGGGCTTGAAATTAGCCCTGGAGGGGACACTGGCACCCTAACTAGCAGCACATACTACAGAGCAGGACTGTGGTCACCTAGACAGCCTGTGATACACAGCAGAGCACCCTTCCTGGGGCTTACAGCTCCCGTCTTGCGTGCACACACTGGGCTTTACCAGGACACAGCAGCCACCTTCCTCTCCGCCGGGCAGAAGACTAGTTTGGGGCACTGATAAAATGGGGACAAAATGAGAGCATGGCCAAGAGACGTGCCATAGCTCGGAGACAGGGTGGCTCAAGTATGAGCGAGGTTGAGAGTGGCCTGGGACCCGGTTAGAGGCAAGTGGGGACAGAAAAAACAGGGCTCTGTCCTAGAGATTTCTATTTGGGTGAGCAAGTTAGGTGAGTTTCGAGTAGGGGTGAGATGTATTTGGATTTGTTTTAGAGAGATCTCTCTGTACCTGGTTTGTGGAGCACAGATGCAGGGAGGCTAGTGGGGTGGTGAGAAGTGCCAAGGATGGAAACCTGGAGACCAGTGAAGAGGCTGTTTGGGGCCCAGGCAGCTTGGTTTCGGACCTTTGCCTCGACACCTGCTCCATGCCATTTCCACCTCCACTCCTATACTTACTGCTTCTTCCGGGGCCCTTCCCCACCCCCCACCCCAAATCCCTTCCTTTCTGCCATATTTCAAGGCCAAATCAAGATCCACTATCCCTTTACCTTGAGTCCTCCCCTGGCCATCCCAGTCCCATCGACCTACCTGCTTGGGGGACCTCAACACTACCTTCCTGAAACTCCTATCGCTGTGTTGCCTCGTGTGGTCACTTAGCATTTTCGCCTGCATTTGTCCGATCCACCCAGAATAAACCCGAAAATTGGGGCTGTGACTGGTTCACTATTTCTGGCAAAGCTGTCTCCCTGCAACATTCCGGGCAGGCACAGTGCCGGGTTTCTTGGGCCGTTTGGAGGCAAGACATGGAGTTCCTGTCCTGAAGAAGCTGTAGCGACTTTGCTGAGGGATGAGGTGGAAATGAAAGGCGATGCTGAGCCAGTCTTTGCTGAGGAGGAAATGCAAGGAGGAAGGGGAATCAGGGAGCTCATTCAAAATAGTTGACAAGAAACACAGTGCCAACATGGAAGACTATATGCCTAGCATAAACACATAAAACCAAAATTCTAACGATAGCTGCCAACTGGTTATAAAGAAAGTGCTTGATTTCTATAATTACCTAAGAGGGGTCTGCAAGCCCTATCAAGTAGAGTAAGTATTCTTAGCATTGCAGGAGGGCCTGTCACAACTATTCAATCTGTCATTGCGGGGGCAAACACACCTATAGACACGCAAATCAACAGGTAGAGATCTGTCTCAATGAAACTTTACGAAAGCAGGTGGAGGGCTAGATTTGGACTCTGGGCTGTATGTAGTTGGCTGACCCTGGATCTAAAATATTAAAAGTAGGTATTTTGAAAATGACAATGCCAAACCTAGGACCCAGGTCCAGAATTTTCCAGCATAATCACACTTCTCTAATAAACTGTATGGAATAGGAATAAATGTACTAGGTCTAGTTTTCTGTATACTTGTTTGCTCCCTATCAGATAATGAGCTTGTGATGAGTGAGGATTTTTATATTCTTTAAAGCACTTAATCTTAAATCCAACACACAAATATTTCTTGAATTTATCAAATAAAGACCTCAATGCATGATGGATAATACTGAACTTTACTATAGCATATTTATTTATAACCTCAACCATGTGCTGAGTAAAAAGTCTTAAATTAAAAAAGTCGTTTGCCTTCTTAGATTTCTGAATTATACTTAGAAATTAGTTGGCCTTTTTGCCCAGAGCTGTCTAGGACATTACATACAAAAAGAGTAAGGAAACTTTATAGGTACTATGTGTAATCCTACCTAAAATATTATTCTGGAAAAAAAAATGCAAAATTTAAGAGGATTGATTTATATTTTTTAAAAGGAAAGAGGTAAGAAAAATATATAAGTATATGATGCTTGAAATACAACTGAAAAGGATATTCAAGAAAACGGTGAAATTGCTTTTTCCAGGGAAGGAAAAGTGGGTAACTGGGGAGCCATGGTCAGTAGGAAAGGTAATTTTACATTTTACCATCTGAAATTTAAAACAGAACACTACCTATGTGTATTCTCTTCCGAAAGAACTGAAAATGAAAATGTGAAACTACAACTAGGTTACTGGTCTGAAGGTATGGCATGGTTCATATGACACCTTTGTCTGTCATAAGCAGACATTCAAAATTACTCCAATGAGCACACTCCAGCCTATTAACATGAGTATAACATGCAAGTGAGTATAAATCTGGTGAAATAACTCTGGGATGGAGGATGCTCAATATTTGTTTCTGAATTGTGCCACTTTTCCATGCTAATGCAAGATGCTACCATTGGGGAGTAGGTGAACAGTATATATTCCACTGCAACTTCTTCTGAATCCATTATTATTTCTAAATAAAACAAGCTTGTCTAACCTGTGGCCCGTGGCCTGCAAGCAGTCCAGGATGGCTTTGAATGCATCCCAACACAAATTTGATAGCTTTAGAACACAGATTTTTTTTTAGCGCATCAGTTATTGTTAAGTGTATTTTGTGTGGCCCAAGACGCTTCTTCCTATGGGCCCAGGGAAGCCAACAGATTGAACAGCCCTGAAATAAAACATTAAGATGAAACAAAATGAAAGTTACTGACGGTAAAGGCTTGTGTGCAGAGACCTAGATTCTGGCTTCGGTGCTGCCAATGCCTTAAGTTGAGTCACTTTGCCTTCTGTGCCCACTTCCTCATGTAGCATTGGGGATGAGGGTGGCTTTCTGGGGCACAAGTCCCAGGAGGAATCCCGAGTGGTGAGCAGTGGAGAAGGCCCTACTGCCAACTTCACTCGGGGACTGAAAGGAAAACAAAGACAGCAAATCATCCAAGTCATAGCTCACTTTCCTTCTCGTCAATGGAGGTCACAGGTGTGGCAGCACCTGGCTTCAGGTTACTCCCTAGCCCGCATGGTGGCGCAAGGCCATTCCTGGACACAGCCGAGATGGGCGTAAGGGGTGCGAAAGGGGCCTCTGGGAAAATGGTGCTCACGCACCACATCTGCTCCAATCATCTGGGCTGCAGGTGTTAACAGGCCTAGGGTCCCTTTACCATCAAGTACACTTGGGGGCTATGCAACAAGGAGACTGTTCGACAGAAACACACATTCCAAGTCCTTAGATTTCTGAGACTTCGTTGAACCGTTTCTTACCTTCTCAGGTTTCTGGGGTTGTGTCTACAAGAGCTGGAGAGATGTTTACATGTCTGTTTTTTTAGACCTGGTGATTAAATGCATGACATACACAGCTTAGACACCCTGAAGCCAAACAGTATTAAAACCCAAAAGTCCCATGTGGTATTTAGAGCCATCTCAATAAAGAAAATAGACTGCACGTTAGCTATTGTTTTATTGTCAGACTTTTTTGAGCCAACCAACAATTTCACATAGCTGTAAGGGATAAGGCATTATTTTTTCCCCTTTGCTGGGTAGACTTAGTTGGCCTAAGCCTTTACAACTTTTCTATATAAAAATAAAAGTCCAATATCCCACTCGATGGTCCACAGAGCTTACCATCTCAAACTATAGATTGGAGCCGATATTTGAACAGCTTACTAGCATCCGTTTCTGTTCCTGCAACACTAAATGAAGCTTTTGTAATGCCACCCTTTTCATCAGAGCTTCAAGGAATTGCAAAACAGACCTTCCTGGAGCTGTCCAAGGGAAAGCCCTCCCCTCACAACCCAGAGCCTGGTTTGTCTCTTGATGCCACAAATGAGGCATTCCATTATAGACACGAAGAAAGGCAAGAAAACCCAGAGGCATGCCACACGTCTGGACTCTAGGGTGGACATGAATGAGCATCACTCAAGTAGTTCGAACACTCGAGGGGGAGAAAACTTTTCATCGAAAGTATGCATCAGCCTAAGATTCTTAGAAGATTTAGACCTGAGCAGTAGTGAGAGTGGAACCACTGTGTGCTCCCCTAAGGACCCAGCTTTAAGGCACATTCCAGATGGAGGGAGTGGAGCGATCATGGAGTATCTTGGGAAAGAGTCCCTGGGGAGAAAAAGCACAGGTGAAGATTTTGAAGCCAATAAATCAATCACTGAAAAAAGGGGGCAGACCACCACTAGCCAAAAAGAGAGCAAAACTAGCATCTGGAAGAAAAGAGAGGAACGCCCACTGATCCTCATAAATTAACCCTGAGGACGCTTGTGTCTCATGCTTTACCTATCACTGCTCCTTGTAAACGACAGTATGAACTTAAGGTGAGACTGCGCTATCTCATGGCCCCTGGACAGGACTCAAGCATACGAAATAGTAAAGTGGTAATTATGAGAGAGAACGATACTAAGGAATGCTTTTTCGGACCCAGCCTTTTCATTTACTTTTGGATGATGAATTTGAAGTATCTAAGAGTTCAAAATAGAAAATGGCTTCAGGACTTTAGTTATCTGAAAATGTTGCTGTCAGCCAATTTAGCCCTGATTCTCTTAAGAATAACATTGTGAAATGTGTACTCCTAAAGCTGCTTCCAAAAGCATTGCCTCTGCTTGATGACTACCCCTATAAAATACTTAGAAATAAAATTCTTCCTGAGGCATCAAAAAAATGAAAAAGTACGAGACCAGATCATTTTTCTTCTGGTCATAAATGCTGATTTATTTACAGGTGTCTTTTTTCAAAGACCACCAGTATAAACTAGGGATAAAATATTAAAGCCTCAGCATTTATGTTTCAGGGTCCTTTAAAGATTTGCCAGCTCTCCCCCGTATTCAACATGGTTATATTGTCATCTACCCAGAGTGATACAAGCTAACCTTCAAAGAAACGGCTTTTAACTTAAATCTTTTAGAAACCAAAGGCTCCAAAATGACTTCATATGGTTCTAAACACCACCTTGGAGCCAGCTGATTAGGAGTGGTTTATAAATACAGTTATTTGCAGGCTGCATATCTGTTTATAATACAGCAGACACAGAATGCAGACTTCGCTACATGTAAAACCAAACGGAGTCCGAATGTGGCTTTTGAAATACAGCAAAGACAGGGAAATCCAGGATTCCAGTTTGTTGATAAAACCACCTTATTACAAAGGTACAACTGGAGCTATAACTCTGAACTATTAAAATATACAGACAAAGACTTGTTTACACCATTGCACATCCTCTTTCCCTTTGCTTTTTAATGCTCATGAAACAATGATTAAAGTGATGAGTTTATGAACACAGGCAGGCACATACACTTAAAAGATGAAAAGACAAAAAACTAATACACGTCCATGAGGAAGGCTGCCAGCAGCACTCCAACTAAAATACACTGTCCCCTCGCACCCCTTCGGTCCCCTCCCCTCTCCTTCACCTTCCCTCAAAGTCGGGAAATCAGGCGGGGAGGTTAGTGCACAATTGATGAGTAAATGCCCCCCTCCGCTGGCTTTGGTGGGAGGACATTTCCCTTCAGTAGCAGTTAAGGTCCATTCGCGTTGGTTCCATGAGTTAAGGCACTTCTGGCTGCTTTGGCAGCATGGTTTTTCCTCTCTCTTGTGTCATCTAAGAGAATAAAGCTTTGGAAACTGGAGGAAGGTTGACAGCTTAATACATGATCACTGAAGCGGATGGGCGAAAGGTCCCTGGGAGACCCCTCCCTGTTGGGCAGCTCTGCCTCAGGACCAGCAGGCAGGAGCTGGCTGAGGCCACAGGGGGCGCCGTCAGATATGGGAGATGCACGGACGTCCTGCTGTCTTCACCTGGAGCTGCCCTGGCTGCTGACGGAGCGGGAGGTGCTATAGCGCTTCTTCACGATCATGCTGATGTAGGCTTTCATGAGCTTGGCCACGTCCACCACCTGCCCGGGGAAGCAGAATGGGCCCACGGTCATCAGTCTGCCCTGGGCCAGTGGGCCCAGCCTAACAAGCAGAAGCCCTCTGAGCAAAAGCCGCCCTCCTGCCACGTGAACCCCATGGCTCAAGTTTTGCATGAAGCCAAGAGGAGGCACTCTGGCTTTCCCAAATAGTGTGCACCACCTGGTGGCTCTTACATGCAAGTGACAGGTCTGCTAGTAAAACTGTTGGATTTTGAACATGGAAAAAAAACCACCCTACCCCCCATGGGACGAAAGTATACTGGTATCATGGAGGCTGGGATTACTCCCCCACTTAAAATAAGGGTGACGATGGAACCCACAATCATAGCTCTTAAAGACTGAATCATTGCGTTCTAGTTAACTCTTCATGATGCAGCTGGACAAAAACAGCACTGAGCTTCTAAGGTGTTGGCAGAGAGGAGCAGATGCACTGCTCTGCTCCACGCCAGCTATAATCTCAGGTTAGCTCTTTCCAATGATGCATTCGCTGCATCCCTTTGGCCCATCTGTTCTCAAGGCTGGGTCCCTGCCCAGACATCCTAACTGGCTTCCATATCCCCGTTCCCCCTTCCCCACCAATCGCATCCCACATCACTGTTTGCAAACGCACTGTTGTTACCTCAAGCACAGAGATCCCAGAGCAGGTCCGTTTACTAGAATCAACCAAACACGGCAGCCTGGTGCCAGGGACCTTCCGTCAGAGCTCCCCACATCCCACTGCACACCTCCCCCCATCAGCTTCAACCACCTCCCTTTTCACATCCGAGGTCTGATCGCTGCCTCCCAGCACCACCTCTCCAGTACTTTACTGCCAAACAGGCAGTGTGGATGTATTTCCATTTCCCAGCTCTGCTTGCTAGCAGCTTCCTATGTGGAGATTTCAACAGGCTTCTTGTACTATCACCGTGATGGTTACATTTACCAAATATGTATTTCTTTATTGGACAGCTGTATCATTTCTCTTTCTCTTCCTTCCCTCCATGGGTAAGGCCCCTTGACGCAAGGGAACCAAATATCTGTTGCCAAGATGTACAGAAGAAACGGGATTATCAGATTTTGGCCTATGAGGAATCCACAGTGGGGGAGGGACCACCATATCGTATTTTAATATCTTAATGTAAAATATTCAAATAGAATTACTTGGTGAAAGGCATCAGGAAATGGAATGCCATAAATCTGTGTTGAGGTTACAAATGAACAGATTTCCTTTGATTTGTTTCTTACCTCGCTGGTTTCGAATAGCAGCTCCCTCTCATCAACCACGATCTTGTACGTGTTTGCCAGGGGTGCCCCAAAAGAGAGGATGTGTTCGTACTGGAAGACTTCTAACGGTCTCCCCTCTCCACGCTTGTAGACAGAGACGGCGTCGGCGCTGACACCCAGCCAGAGGTCCTGGGGAAAGCCACCTTCCTTGCACTGGGGGACAAGAGCCAGGTAAGGACTAGATCATGAAACAATTCGAGCAAGCTCATCCAACCCGCAACCCAACACAAATACGTGAACTTTATTAAAACATAAGATTTTTTGCAGGTATTTTTAGCTCATCAGCTATTGTTGGTGGTATTGTCCAAGGTAATTCTTGGTCTTCCAATGTGGCCCAGGGAAGTCCAAAGGTTAGAAACCCCTGGAATAACCAACCAAACCAAAGGCATTATCCAGTGAAAGCCACAAAATGATCTTGGAATGTATAATTAGTACTTAAGACTTTTATGGAGCCTCATTTAAAAGGTTATCAGATAACATGTTGAATGACTGTGATTAGAAAAAAATGGAAGCTCATTTAGACCTGAGGCTGGTAAGCTTACCTGTTAAGGTACAGATAGTAAATTGCCTATGTGGGCCATGTGGTCTTTGTCACTGCTATTCAACTCAGCCACTTTAATGTGAAAGTAGCCAGAGAGAACGCGGAAAGGAACGAGCATTGCTGTATTCCAATAAAACGTTATTCACAGAAAAGAAGGCAGGCAGGCTTGGCCCTCAGGCTGCAGTTAGCCAAGCCTGGATGCTGACCACCAGATTCTCTTTCAATAAATAGTTTACTTAAAAAAAATAAAAATGTAGGAACCAGGACTGGGTTAGTACCCATGGCTAAATTCCAATTGTGAAACAAAAATTCTGCAAATAAGGGAAGCTGGGATGGCTCGGTGGGTTAAGGGCTCACTTTGCAGCGCCGGGGACTGAGGATCGAGTCCCGGCCCCAGCCCGTGCGGACCCATGTGCTGAACTGGGGAGTACCCCCAGCTCAGTTCTCTCTCTGTCAAAAAAATAAAATAAAATAAAAAAATAAAATGGGCTCAAAATAGGAACCAAAATAAAAATCTGCAAGTAGCCATAGGAAAAATAAAAATGTAAAATCTAAGTATATCCAATATCCAAAGTTTCTAATTTTGTGTATATAAATTAAAAAACTTTTAACGCAAATTTTTATTGGATCTATTGCTTCGGTAAAAGGATAGAAGCTATTTCAGAACAGGTGGCATCTTAATTTTCCACTCAGTCCTAATATTACGAAAGCGTTTACTGTAAAGGGGGACATAAGCATTCGGTGGCTCGGTGTGTTCAGGGTAAAACTGGGGGCTCTAACGGAAGAGGGGCCCACCCTGCCCTCGCTGCATGTGAGCTTGGCCGTGGTCATGCCGACTTAGTCTCCGGCAGCAGCCGCCACCCTGGGCCCCACCAGTCTTACCTCCACATCAAACAGCGTGGACCCGTAGCCAGGCCACTCCTTGATTAAGGCCATGTACTTGGCCATCGCCTGTTCCTGGCTCATGCCCTGCAACTTCTTCCACTTGTCGAGGATGCTGGCTCGAGCCGAGGCCACCTCCTCCTTGACCCACATGTCCAGCATCTGCTCCTCCTCGGCCTTCTGGCGCAGCGCGGAGCCCGTGCGGAAGCTGCGCCTCAGCGTGCCCTCCAGGAAGCTGGTGCGCCGCTTCTCCAGCCGCTCGCACGGGCCCAAGCTCTTGGTGGACTGGCTGATGCGGGCCTTGAGCCTCCCCAGGGAGTACACCTCCTCCAGGGGCGGCATGGCAGCGTGCAGCGCGTAGTCACCCTGCAGGTACTGCAGCCGCAGAGCCGCGAGGACCTGGAGGTTTTCTTCAGGGGCCGGGTAGTGGCCATGGATAACGGCTTCATGTGCCTAAAGGGGGGCAGCCAACAGCTTTGGGGACAGACACGGCCTGCCCGTCCCTGCCTGGCTTGCTCCCTTCCTCCGTCCGCATTTCCCTCAAATATCACCTTCCCTAAAAATTGGGACTCTAACCCTCTTCCTGCTTTCAGTGTCTCCCTGGCACGGAGACCCCCTAACCCCTATTTTAGTCCTTATCGTCTCTCTTTGGCCAATCTGAACAGTTCCTGGCGCAGGAGTTCAAACACCATGTGTCTACGTTTCATCCCACAAATGAATGAAAGCAGCCCCACCCCCTCCCTGCCGGGACATGTACTGCCATGCAGAACTGCTACCGGCGGGCAGTTAACTTACAAGGGGCATGAATGAGTTCCACCCCTGCTCTCTGATGAAGAAATCTTCTAAAAGTTCCCTTTACCTGTTCAAACATGAACGCAAATTCCACGCTATCTTTTGGCACGTTGTCCGTGTCCAGGAAGCAGTAAAGTTTGAAGTAGAATTTCCAGGGCAGGTCATCCGCCTCTGATGTGGCGGCCAGCCTGCAGACAGAAGCCAAGAGAGAATCAGAAAGGGAAACGGGACAGGGTTCATGGGTGACCCACAAGGAGGTGACTTTATGTGGTTTCTTCTAAGGACACAAGACATTCTGCTGTCCGTGCTCAGATAACAGAGTGGGTAGAGATAGGGCTGGAGGGGAAGAGAAAACAGAAGAGTGAGGCTCCTCAGAGTTCCTCGCCAATCACACTTAACCTGAGGTGGACGCCATGCTACCATCCTGGTCTCAATTTAACAACAGGCAGCCTTCAATCACACTGTGCTAACAAGTATTTTTCGAGGAGCCTCGTCTAGTTAGTACGAGGCTAAACATTATACTGAATCCACAGAAAGGAAAGAAACAGAAGCCATTAATTCCCTTAACCCACCCTCAAATAAAATACACTGATGTGTATAAACACTGACATGAATTATTATGGAGGCTGAGCAGGAATAGCTTTTGTGCTACCTGGCGGATATGAGAGTCACACAAGAAATGACAGTGCTGAGAAATATAAAATGCAGTTTGAAGAGTTCTTACGTTGGCTTGCACCTACTAGTCCATTTTCAAAGGTAATGGACAAATAAAAACCTAAGAATTGGGAAATCCTAAGAAAATGAGTACAACAGGGAAGAAAGTCTGTCTGCGCAGTGAAGGAACCATGACAAACTAAATCCTATTTGAGACTGGCTTTATCAAGGAATAAAAAAACATCCAGCAGAGAGAGATGAAAAATTAAGTGTAACAGGTAACATAAAATAAATTCCTATGCACACTGAAGTTAAGAATGTAGGGGAAGCTGGGATGGCACAGTGGGTTAAGCGCTCACTTTGCAGCGCCGGGGACCCAGGATCGAACCCTGGCCCCGGCCCGTGTGGACCCATGTGCTGAACCTGGGGAGTGCCCCCAGTTCAGTTCTCTTTCTGTCTCTGTTTCTCCCTCTCTGTCAAAAAAAAAAAAAAAAAGAATGCAATGGAAGTTCAAATTCTCCACTCTTGTTCTTAATTCCTTTTATTTAATCTGCAGGCACTTCAGGCAGAAGGAACCTACTTTTCAAACTTCGCTAACACATCGGCTACGATGGTTCGGCTTTCGATGGCTTTGTCGACGTGTCCGTTGGACTCAAACAAGGCAAACATGTTCCTGCTGTCCTCCATGGCCAGGCCTCTGATCAGCTTCTCCACCACCTGGAAGACAGACCACGAGGTCTTCAGCTCCCAAACCCATGGTTCTAGAATGTGCCTTCACCTGAACCGACAAAGCTGCCAGCAAAAGTGAGGGTTCATGCAGCCTCGTAAAACTGTGTGGTCACCCAGAATTTCAAAGGTGCTGTTTCCCCCTTATTCTCCTGAAATCAGTTTTCTCTCTTCCTTGCCAAAAACAAGTCTTTGGGCCAATTTCTTGCAAACCCATGTGAGTAGGAAAACCGGCACCCTGACTATTATCCAATAAATTCGTGACTCTAAGAAGCAACAGTAATGTCCACCAATGTTTCTTCTACACAGGAAGCTTTTTGGAATTTTAGCCAGTTGGTTTTATTGTACCTGGTTTAAATTAAAAAACAAAAAACCACACACGCTCATCTGACCCAACATTCCCGTGACAAGTAGAAACACCTTCTTGCAGAAGTGGTTTAATGAACCCTGGTCACAGTGGGCAACATTAGTCAGGGCTACAATCTCTACCAGGGAGGTACATGGCTGCTTCTCCAATTAGTAGGATTACGTCTCAGGTATTTTGGCACAGGTTTGATTTGGTGTTCCTACTCATCTTTAATACATATCTTTATCTCTTTACACATGTGGCTGGTGGCAGGTTACAGTTGCTTCCGTGTTTATTAAACAGCTATCCTATGACAATCGCAACTGGATGACTAATTTAACTGCACAACTTTCCTGATTCAAGCACATGGGCAGTTAGGTGGTGGCCGCGCCCTCACCTCCCCGGCTGTGGTGTGGGAGTTGATGGTGATCTTGCAGGAGCCTCCGCCATGGCAATACACCATGGATGTCATTTCCTGCCGATGGATCAGAGCTTCTATTTCATCTCGGGAAGGCACAAACTCTCTGCATTTGGTTTTCTTAAGGGATTCGTAAATAAAGAGGGCGTATTTTTCCATCTCGGTTCCTGGAAACTGTTCCCGTATCCTAGGAGACAAATACTGTTAATTGCTAGATTGAAGAAGGCTGGCCGCTGGGAGCCAGGCCACTACAAGGTGGGCAGGTCCCAAGCGGCAAATGGAGGAGACAGCAGCTGCTACCCAGCAGGGGACCAAGTCAGCCCGTGCAGGCTCACTTAAAATGCCAAACATCCCAACAAGCCAGTTTGACTGGGAGCAACTTTTGCTGCTAGGTCACCTCTGCAATGAGTCATGCCTCATATTGTCCCATGTAAATTGTTCTACAGTTAATCTGAATCAGATTGTTTCTAGCTGTTTGACCTAGAATAAATAAATATCTAAACTGTGAGGTGTTTTTTTCTATTTATATAAGGTAATGGTAATTAAATGTATCCGATGTCCTACATACTTATACTAGGACATTATACTGAAAGTGACCTGGTCTCTGAAACACCTTCTACGGCTGAGACAGAAGAAGGGTGTCTGTATTCATTCTGTGAGCCTGCTCAGGCGACCAACGAGACTGACCCAATCCACACTGGATCGGTTGAATCAGAACTACAATCCATCCCAGCACTTGAGTGAACTGCATGCCCAAACCATCTCCTATCCTCTTTCCTTTTGTCAAAAATATTAAAAAAAAAATTTTTCAACTACAGGAGACACATGATACTATTTTACTTTCAGGGGTACAGCATAGTGGTTAGAAATGTATACAACTTACAAAGTGACCCCCTCTGTGAAGCCTAGCATCTACCTGGAACTACAGTTATTGCATTATGGACTACATTCCCTATGCTGTACTTTACATCTGGGCAAAGACTAGTATTTCGTAATGCCAACCTGTACTTCTTTAATCCCTTCAGCCTTTTCACCCATCTCCCAACGCCCCTCCCCCCTCTGGGAACCACCAGCTTCTCTGTATCTAGCTTGTCTGTTGTATCAGGCCCCGCCCATAAGGACCGGGGACAGTCCTATCTCCACCCCGCACCTTTTCAGGTGGAACTTCAGGTACTTGAGAATGCCCCGACTGGGCAGGAAGGTGCAGCTCAGGCAGGTGAGGATCTCCCAGCTGTAGAGGTTGGCCACGCTGCCTGGATGTGGCGCCTTGTTGGTCTGCTTGATGAGCTGGCAGTATAGCTCGTCTCGCAGGGGTCGCAGGTCGTGCCCGGTCTGCAGGATGCCCTGGATGATGGGAATGGGGTCCGACATGGACTCCAGCTGCTGGAGGGAATTGAAGATCTTGATGGCTTCGTCCTGAAGGGTGGTGTAGCCTTTGTCCTTGAGCACTAGGAAAAGCCAAAGCAACACAGAAGTCACACGCGGGGCTCAGAGATGTGCTCTGGGCATCAGCCCACAGGGAGGACAGGCAGCTACTTCTCAATACAGGGCCCCACCTCGTACTCTGCACCTTAGAATCGGCTGGACAACTGTCAAAACAAGAGGTGGGCAAGGTATGCTGTTCTGTTATGGAACGGAACTATTTCACTGTGCAAAAGGCATACTTAAAGAGCTAGTCTGTTGCCAAACAGGCTCCATATTGGGAATCCAAGACTGTGGAGGATGTTCCTCTAGGACAGGGGTCTCCAAACTTTTCAGCCCACGGGCCGCATTAACTATTGAACAGCAGTTTGGGGGCCGACTACACACTCGAGGTCCAAATAAAAAAGAATCAAAACATAGATGTTGTTTTTAATTATTTATTTAATATTATTTTATTCAGATAAAAAGGTCTCCACGGGCCGGATGAGAGGGCCTCACGGGCCGGATGCGGCCCACGGGCCGTAGTTTGGAGACCCCTGCTCTAGGATATTAAGACTACATACAGTGCACAGACTGCTGGCATTTTGACTCCCTCTGAAACTGTTTCTTTAGTACAACAATCCTTCTCACTACACTCAAACTTTGAAATCCCTGCTTTAGTCATGAATCTGAGTATATTGTACCCCCATCCTCCCTCCCCCCAGTTATGACAACTAAGAGACTCAAATGTCAATATGCTAGAGCTAAAGAACAAGCAGGGAAAACAAAGCCACTTTGTCAGAGGAGTCTGGGAGAAACCTGGGACTTACGGTTGAGGTTTATGTCTCCGTATGGCAGGGGCAGGAGCGGGGAGTGGAGGGGGTGGTGGGTGTGGCGGAGGATGGGATTCCGCTTGTAAATCTGCTCCACCACATCCAAGTTCAGGCAGTTCTCCTTGAAAATAAGGAGTCATTAATGAAACTACCATAACAAACACAGATGTGCCTGTATTGTACATGTGAATATTCTTCAAAAGTCTGAAACATTTTCAAGCCCAGGGATCATAGTAGGAACCCCACACTAATATCAAGTTCAAGGAGACCCACAATTGGGCATCTGAAGACAAATCACAAGGACTCATCAGCCTCACATAGCATGTTCTCTGCATTTGAGGTGCATGTATTTCCCCATGTTATTTGAAGTTTTTCCCTGAAATTATATGTACTTAAAAGAAAAAAATCAATGATGAAATACAGGTATTTGTGACAACATGGATGGACCTACAGACCATCTTATTAAGCGAAATAAGTCAGACTGAAAGAATCCGGAAACATATAACCTCACTTATAGGTGGAATACAAAACTGAAAGGAACAAAGACACAGAGACCTATGGACACACTCAATAGCTTGGTGATTGCCTGAGGGAAGGGGAGGATGGGAAAGGAGAGAGGGAGGGGAGGTGGGAGAGGGTACCAGCATTATGGACACACTCAATAGTTTGGTGGTTACCTGGAGAGGGGGGAGGAAGGGGGAGGGAGAGTTGGGGGCGGTGAGGTGGGAGTGGGCACCGGATATATGGCGATGGAGGGGGAGCTGATTCTGGGAGGTGAGCACATAATGCAATGCATGGGTGATGTGATGTGGACTTGTACATCTGGAAACTATGTAATTGTTACCAACCAATGTCACCCCATTAAATTTAACAATAATAATAAAAAAAAATTAATCAAAGTTTTCTTGCTTACTACTTAGGCCATCAATCATTTAACCAAATCATGTAGCTGTTTCTATAATTCACTTACAAATGCATTTTGCTAGCCCTTTCATTGGTGTTTTGTATTCTCTATCTGTAAACTATAAATGTATTAGCGAGACTGTCCCTCCATGTGTCCGCCTTCTGTCTCAGTCCTGAAATTTAAGAGATCATCTCAGAGAAATTCATCATGTATTTATCCTCCTCAAATGTCAATTTTGGGATGCAAAACAGTGAGCGTCACTTTAAATAAACAAAAAAGTCGGAGGAGAGGCCATGAATCATTCTATCCTGGTAATTTCATTTCCACTCTGAAACTTTTTCAGTAACACCCAATTGAAAGCCAGAAAAAGGGGGAAGGTGGGAGTGGACACCGGATATATGGTGATGGAAGGGGAGCTGATTCTGGGTGGTGGGCACATAATTTGATGCATGGGTGATGTGATGTGGACTTGTACATCTGGAAACTATCTAATTGTTACCAATCAATGTCACCCCAATAAATTTAACAATAAAAAGAAAAAAAAAAGAAAAAGCCAGAAAAAAATCCTTTTCAATTACTTAAAACATTTTGTGTGGACCTCATTAGGACAACTTGTCTAGTTCCTTAAAAAGCACTGTTACATATTTGGAAAATTCTACTAGTCCTTCAATGTCTGATTTCAAATGGACTAGAAAATGTAAGAATAGAAATAATTTTGAAGATATAAATTGGCTGATAATGAGCTTTCTTCACTGCTTTCTCAAAAGAAAGCTTCAAAAAATGTATTTTTAATGCTAGAAATAAAATCATCAGCATCCAGCACCCTAGGTTCTAGGGAAAGCTTTGCAGAGTCTTGGATAATAACTGACTTTGTGACATTTAGCTCTAAATACCTAGAAAACATATCGCTTTGGCATCATGAGGCTGACTTGAATTTGATTATACTGACATTAACACCCTCTCTCACCTTTGCAAAGGCAAGAGTTTGCCTCCTGGATCCAACCAGCTAATTTCCTCTGATATGCATCAATAGACACCTGTGTGTTTCACTATCATGCTGGCCTCTTTGCTATCACAATTCCAGTGCTTTCCTTTGTACTGAGAATTCAGCGCGTGGAACATAATTCCCAGACCTCATCCTGCATCAGGGACTGAGCAGCGAGGTGAGCAACACAACCAGAACATTACATGTCCGTTTTCCATTCCCAGAAAACGAGTGCAGCCATCCTCCTGCATGGTTGCCATTTACCAGTGTGTTCATTCATTCAACATGCGCCTACTGAGCAATTCATCTTTGTGAACAGAAAGTTCCAATTTAACACTGTCACTGTTGGTTCAGACTTGGGAGAGTCTGTGAGTCCGCAGGCACCTCATACAGATTCCAAGTTTTCTAGACCAATCTGGGCTTTTGGTGACTCTACTTGTGCTAAGGACTGTACAGTCACAGATCATACCACGTCCCTGTGATGGGGACCCCCAAGTCCACAACCCATACCATCATCCTTCTGTCTACGGAGACTGACAATCGAGTCTGCCTCAGCAGCAACCTCAAACACCTCCTCAGAGATGAAATATTTTTATAAAATGTCACCTAAAATCTTGTATTCAGATTCCTAAAAACAGAGAGATGCAAACTCAAAATTCACCAGGAGTAAGAAACGGAGTGGGACTCATGCTAACGTCTGTGCTCCAAGAGTGAGACTCTGTGAACTACCATGAACTGCCCTGTGAGCTGGGACCCACCACTATACCTTGATGTCTTGAATCAGCTGCTGGGTGGGGGTGTCGATAGGGGCCTTGGTGTCGGTCACATTTTGAATGGCGCTGGACCACCTGGTAGCCTCGTTGAGAAGCTTGGTATAGAGGCGGTAACAGTGCTTCCGTCCATATACGGTGACATTCCAGTAGCCTGCAGCAACAACAGTGCACACACGTCAGCATTAACCTTTGACCAAGGGGATGTTCTTGCTCCACTCTCAGCCAGCCAGCATCACAGGAAGCCTATGTCACCTCTAACCTGAGCACGCCTTTCATTAGTTATTTCATTCAATTGTACCTGCAGAATCCACACACGTGCCTGGCCCTGTGCTGGGTATCAAGGTACCCAAAGACACAAAAACTTAATAGTTGAGAGAGGAAGACAAACATAAAACAGTAAATCCAAAATCAAACGTATAAAGGGAAACATCTGCTCTGGAAGAAAAACAAGAGTAAACTAAAGTGTCTCTCAAGGTTTGGGAACGTGAGTGAAAACTTCAGCAGATCTCTGACTTTCCTCCTCCCTTCCTGTCTCTCCTGTTCCCATCTGAGACTCTCCCTTAAAAGAAAATACTTAGCGCACCAAGCAGTCTATGGTTCAAAAAAAAGAGCTGTCATTCGGAACAAAGTTAACTATATTAAAATCATACAAATATTGTTTAAATGGAGTAGCTGTTACTATTATTTAAAAAAAATCACAAAATCAAAACTAGCAACAAAAATCAAAATAATCTAGACATTTTTATGGTATGGAAAAACAATAAAAAAACTAAGCTTTACATGACAGCTTTATTTCACTAAGTTACATTCACTGACAGGATTTATCTTTTTTTGGCCTCTTTACAGCTCTTGTGGTACAATAAAACAGATGAGGCACAAGCACACAAAAATAAAGCTTCCCATGAGACAGTCGTTGTCTGCTTATATTTTATTGTCCTTAGAAGGCTTTCTGCAACTCAATAAATTAAGACTTCTTTACTATGGTTTAAACAGTAAGTGTTCATACAGCCAACCACAGACAACTTCCGAAGATCAATGAACCAGAAAGAACTATTCGCGGAAAGAGAAGTGTGGGAGTCTAGGTAAGGATCTCATTCCTCTGCCGAGCAAACCCTTTAACAACTCTTCTGATCGGATGTGTGATGTTCTGGGCTCAGCCAGTCAGGAGCACTTCCCCTGGTTACCTGTCTCTTTGAAAATCTTCTCATCCGGAGGGACGACCGAGCAGAGGCTGTTGAGGACTAGGGTGCCCAATTTCAGAGCATTCTTCTCCGAGCTCTTGTAGTAATCCAAGGAATTGTGGGTGAGCACGAACCAGCGCTTTTTCAGCTTCAGGGACGACATCTTCGGGCTGTTTTTGACTTCTTTGTGCAACCACCCTGGAGAGAAAAATTCAAGGGGAAACTGAAAACTATTAGGAGAAACACCAAATACCAGGTGACAATTTTACATAACACTTAGCCGTATAGGTCTGCTAGAAACCACCACGGTTGCGTCTCAATTTAGTATTTTTGTTTTAGCAACTTCCGAGAGTCAAAAGGACGCAAAAAAGCTGCTGAAATGGGAACTACTGCAGCTATCTATGCAAGTGGCAACAGGGCTCCATGAGTGAGAAAAGCAGGGGCAGTCACCTCTCACGATGAACTCCTGGCCCTCCACCCGGGTGTCCCCCTTGGATCTCTGCAGCAGTGTTATCCAGTGGTGCATCTCCTCGGGAGTGTCAGCGTTGCAGTGGAGAACCCGGTTGGCAGTGATGATCACAAATGAATTGGGTCTGAGTGACAGGGCGAGAAGGAAGCAAAGCCTCTTAGCTTGACCAGCAACATCACCTGTGTGAACCCAGACTGCCTGCTTTTCTCCAGGCGTATGGGTCACAGGGATTAAAAACAACTGCAGGGCTGTTGGTATTTTACGGTAAGAGAAACCTTGCTTGTTTCTGCAGGATTTTATGCATCATTAACCTTTAAGCTTCAGAGCGACACATTCAGAAGGCCCTGGAAGGGAAAACATTTCTTCATGCAAAACTTTCCAGGTGGAACTCGGTTCTGGAAAGGCTAAAGGAGGTGACTGTGGGGGAAAGTTCTGTTTTGATGCCTCTCCAAAGTAAATTTCTGTCTGTCTCTGGACACTGCCTTGGAGAGTATTTCCATGGGTCACTAATGAAATATCAAACACCAGTAATAGAAGAACAGTAAACAGGTGTAAGTGGAATATCTTAAACACTTGGCTATGCCTGGTACAAAAAGCCACCTGGGCCCATGTTTTCAACGCAATCTAACAGGGCCCATTTCCTAGTTAGGGATAACACACCATGGAAATCTATTTTTCTCATTATTTTTGTGTAGTAATACCTTGAGTTTCTCATAGGCCCTTGCTCATACTAATTCTTCTAACGACTTAAGCTACTGACTGTGAAACATTTCTTGTAAGTTTTCAAATATTCACTGTAGTTAAGCGCTCCAAGTTCAAGAAAAGGAAGATGACTAGGACTGTAATAGACAGGGGAAAGACACATGCTCCTTAAAAATAAAAGCAAGATTTTTTCTATTATTGGGAAGGGAGAACAGGTGAGCACTTGAAGAGAGCTTGACTGAGTAGGAATGGGACGTTCTAAGCATGGCTCATCACCTGCCCAGACTTCTGGAGTGAACAGGGTGAAAGAAAGACAAGAAATGAGGTATGAAGCTGACTGTCAGAACAAGAATCTGGGCTTTGATTGCTGACATAACACACACAGGGTTACTGAGCTGTGGGTGAGAGATGGTGCAGGGTTGACTCCTACAAATAAAAAATCTGTGTTTCATCAAGGCCTTCATCAACGGAGAGTGATGGAGATTCCAAAACTCTAATGCTGTCCAGGAGACACTAGTTTTGTTGCCAATTTGAATACATGTCTAATCACTTTCTAAAGCTGTTACTAAAGGCAGGAGCCAATTTGACTCTTACTCAGAATTTATAAGCAGCAAAGAACAAGATGACAAATATAAAGGTCACTGGATACAAGGATTCCGGAGACTAGCTCCGAAGATGATTTGCCTTCAAAAAACCAAAAAGCATTCTATTTTAAGGGTACAGGTAAAGTTGACATGTCAAGGAAAATGTTCATAGTTTAATTTATTAATACTCTACATATAAATTGTCATAAAATTATTATTTTTTTCTTTTTTTTTTTTAAATTTATTGTTAAATTTGATGAGGTTACATTGGTTGGTAACAATTAGACAGTTTACAGATGTACAAGTCCACCTCACATCATTCATACATCGTATTATGTGCCCATCACTCAGTATCAGCTCCCCTTCCATCATATTTTTTTAATTATTACGAACTACACCCTTTCTGGAATACTATCTTCCTAAACAGTAGTTTCTTCTTATAGGAATCCAAGTTTGTTTTATATGTACATGAAGAATATTCGTCTATGTGTCTGTGTGTGTATTTTAATGGACTGTCATTAAATTTCTACTTATTGTGCTAAGAAACTTTAATGTCAAGTTTTTATGAGGAAATAAAACTATTTCTCATCTTTAAACTTTATTTGTATACGTGTCTGGGACTGAGTAAAGACAGAAGGAATACAATTTAGAATTCACTTGGTCCTTTGAAGAAATGTGTAATATGCTTCCACGATTTCCTTAAGAATTGGATTTTTCTTTTGTTAAATGGCTTGAGGTGGGAGAATGGGAATCTGTTACTACTTAAAATCTTTTGTGACTTATTCCATTTTTGTAAATAAATTTTAATATTTTTTTTCTCTGTATTGTTTACTTTGCTTAAGAAGAGAAAAAGGACTGTCTAGAAATTCCCAGCCTCCTGACTCTCTCGTCTGCCCTAGATGTCCCCTTTCCCCTCCCCATGCTTAGGTCCCACTGCCTCCCCCAGCACTCCAAAGAAACCAAGAGAGGAAGACTTCCCAGTGATATAAAACTGGTACCAAGAATGACGACTCTGTATGGCGGAAGCTGACCAGGTGGGGACACACAGCCTAAAAGCACGTCCCAGCCCAGAAAAAAAGACACAGAAGCAGACAGCTGTGAGCACACGCAGGTAACTAACCACCATGGTTAAGCGTCACGCCAGGCTCACCTATCAGGGCTGTCGGAGGCGCACACGGAATCAATGAGCCCCACATCCAACGTGCCCTGGAACGGAGCAAAAGGAGGGGGTGAGAAAACATCCACATATAGGGTGCACTGTCTTAATGTCCCCAGACTGTGACACCCCTAAACAGGCTCCCTTTTGTGTTAGTTGCAAAGTCAAAGTTATCTAACGGAGGACCCCCTTTTGTTTTGTGAGCACAGTCCTCACCCTTTGTGAGGGCAGTATCTATGGTTCACTTGTTAAAAAAATGACTAAATGAGTTCTCTTTCTTCAAACACCTTCAGTGAAGAGGGTTGACTAACGTCTTTCAATAAGACAAGTGTTCTGATTTACGCTCTGATCTCTCATTAAGTTCTCTACTGATACTTCAAAAAAAGTTTGTTTTTCTTAGGAAATAAAACTACTTCTGAACTCTAAATTTTATTTCAACATGTGTCTGGGATGGAATGAAGACAAAAAAAAAATATATATATAATTTAGAATTCACTCGGTCCTTTGAAGTAACGAGTAATGAGCTTCCATGATTTCCTAGAAGCTGAGTTTTTCTTTCTTGTTTTTTTTTAGTGGTTTGGGGTAGTGGTGCATAAGAATCTGATACCAATATTTTTTTATTCCATTTTCCTGCATGTTTTTAACCAAAATAGTCCCATTTTTTATTATACTTTTACAAAAATAAAGGACTATCTAGAAATTCCCAGCCCCCTGCCTTCCCTCTTCCCCTCCTCCTCCCCCCCCCCCCCCCGGTGCTTACGGACCACGGCATTTTGTGGGTTTGCCTGCTCATCATGCATCTCCCGAATCTCCTGGTCTGTGGATGCGTGGACCTGACTCAGCACGCTGAACCACTGGCTGTGGGAAGAAGAGAGACACTATCAGGGATGGCCAACTTCTGGGTCTGTAACAGTGATAGCCTCCTCCACACAGAATATGACATTTCCTTTGAGCAACCTTGCTGTTCAATTTGCCTGACCCTCAGGGGTAAATGCAGGCTTCCTACCACGACCAAGGAGCCAAGTTGGAAGAAACATCCAAGGTACCTTTAACTCTTTTCCCTGTTTAGAAAAAATAAAGTGCAACTCGCTGCAGTGTTCATTTAATTTTATATAAACACCCTCTTTGAGACTGAAGCAAATCTAACTGGTTTTCAATGTGAAAATAAAAGTATAAAAATGGTTCTTTCTAAATTTAATGAAACTGGGGAAGCCGGGATGGCTCAGTGGGTTAAGCGCTCACTTTGCAGCCCCGGGGACCGAGGATCGTATCCTGGCCCCACCCCGTGCGGACCCATATGCTGAACTGGGGAGTGCCCCCAGTTCAGTTCTCATTGGGGTGATACCCTGGCCCAGTTCCTGCCCTGTGTAGCCTCACGCCCACCTGTGGGATGCAACTATGTGGAAAAACTAATGATGTGCAACTACAGAGACACTGTTCTGGGCCCTCCCCCTTCTCTCTGTCTCTGTATCGCTCTCCTTCTGTCACAAACAATAAAAATAAATCTTTAAATTTAATATAACTGAAAAGTATATGATGAACAGTTTAAATTGGCAGCAAAAAAGAAATCCTCAGTTCCGCCCAAAACACTTCTATGGGGGAAGGATCTTTATGGAAGATACTATTCATCACCTACAGAATTCGTCAGAGCCTTTTCAGTTGTGAGTCCCAACAATGTGAGAGTGGTCATCACAGCAAGGCCCCTCTACGTCTATTTCCCCTACTCATCCCTGATCGGGTTTCTGTGAAAAGTGCATAAAGCCACAGCGGAGCTGGAAATAGAAATTTTCTGCTTCAAGTAGAAAGTGGAAAGTTACTTTGCCCAGAGAATTTTTATATCTTCATTTCAAAAGTTTTCTCACTTTCGTCAGAATCAGATAATTAAGGAAAACATGTCAACCCCAGAAATGTCAAGCAGAACCAAAGTCATGAGGTAATTAGATACTTCAATACATGCTTGAGGAAAAGGACCATAAACATCCATCTGTCCGTCTATCCAGCCAATACTTATTAAGCAACCACAAAATGTGAGAGGTACCAAATGTAAGAAAAGACAGTTAGGACATTTTTCCTCTGTAGAGGGCTAAGATACATACACTCTTACTAGGTAAGACAGAGAAGGTACTTGGTAGGTACACAATGGGATGTTTACGTAAAAAAAGTAATACCTATATAGGAAGGGAGACCTAAAAAACCTGGAATTTATTTATAAAAGATTGTGTATTTATTCTTACATGTTTAAACTTGTCCCCTTCTAAGTACTAATTTGATGCAATATTATCTACTGAGATGCTTTTTCCACTGCTAAAAACAGTTTTTGAACTCATAAATTCTGAAGCTCTTCAGTGCTTCTGTCTTTTTTGGTTTCATTTCTTCCACATTGGCAAAACCTTTCCCTTTGAGGGCTTTTTTCACTTCAGGGAAACAAAAAGTGAATCAGGTAAAGAGGGAGGAAGAGGCATGGAGATCATGCTGTTTGTGGTCAGTGCAGTGGGGGCAGGTGCGTTGTCGTGTCGCATGTTGTTCGTGTAAATCACCCATCGTGAAATGGGCTTAAAAGCAGTGAGCCTCCAAAAAAGTTCACTGACATCGAATGCAGCCTCTCACCATGATGCTAACTGGTACACTGATGCAGACGGTCCTAGAACACTTACCTAGCGGGAGATGCCTGTACTACAAAGGGGCCCGCCCTCCAGAAGATAATCTAGAGGGGGAAGCCTGTACTATGAGGGCCTGCTCTCCAACAGATAATTCCAATTTATTTTGGGACCCCCCCCCTACCCCCCGCCCATGGCAGGGGTCTCCAAACTTTTCAGCCCGCGGGCCGCATTAACTATCAAACAGCAGTTTGGGGGTCGACTACACACTCGAGGTCCAAATAAAAAAGAATCAAAGCATAGATGTTGTTTTTAATTATTTATTTAATGCTATTTTATTCAGATAAAAAGGTCTCTATGGGCCGGATGAGAGGGCCTCGTGGGCCGGATGCGGCCCGCGGGCCGTAGTTTGGAGACCCCTGGTATAAAGGTAAGTCACTTAAGTTACTAAACTCTCTCTCTTGTGATTCCCGAGTGAGAAATACGTGACCAAGAGCTTGAAAACACGGAACAGATACAGACTCAGAGGGAGACCAATGGGAAAGTCTAACGTGAATGGACTTCACATGGACGGACTTCATCAGTTCTTGTGAACCCAAAGGAAAGACTTCTCACTGCTTGATTTGGGGTATTTTTGAGCTTCTCCATAAAACACTGGAAAATGCAGACATTCAAGATGCAGGCCACAGGAGATCACACACATACACAAATTAAATTTGTTGTGCTTTCTACCTGTACAGGTGACACCCTAAACTGTACACATTTTTCCTCCTCAATTAAGAAAAACTTGGAATCTGAAAAGGAAATTTTACAAACGTATTCCATGGGTCAGGGGAAAAAGTGCTTGGCTAAAATATTCCAAATGTTAAATTTAGCAGGTTATGACCCAAAACAGACAGGACAGCAGCCAGATGCCAGGCCTATAATTCAGCTGAAGAGCTGTGGCTAATCCCGGGGCCACAAGAAAACCCACATGTGGTCTCTAAGAGTCCCAGACAGAAGGATAAGGCTGTAATTCCAGGTTTGCTTGTTTTTCCAGTTTCCGTCATGATTCACGGATCGGATCTAAGCAGGGTTTCAGGTTGTTCCCATGGGAAGAATTATTTCCTTTATCCTAATGGTGCTACCACAGTGCCATGTCAACTCTGAAAGTCAAAGGGCAGGGGGCAGGCAGCAAAAGGCCCTGAGAACTCACGAGAACATTCTAATGAGTTCTGAGCTGAAAAGTAAAGAACACGGGCTATAGGATGTCATCCTTATAAATTGGAAGACATTCTCTGGAGCAGTTCCAAGAGAGACAGACACCTCCCACATCAGCCTATAGACTCACAATGCAGCAAGAGGAATTTTAGAATAGTGCCTGAAATCCAGGAAGTCCTGTAAGTGTTAACGATCCCTTCTACCCATATACACGCTTCACTATCAAGACCTTAAAAACCTCCCGTCACAGCGTTCTTACTGTTTTTAACTGCCAGTATAGCCAATGCCCCCACTATTTAATTCCTTCAGCAAACACGAGCTGTTCCCTTTTCAAAGCTCAGAAAGTTCCAGAAGGTGGGCTTTCAGTTGCGTGTCACTGTACAATTTACTTTTATGCTGCTGGTGACAATAAAGCCTAAGCACAGATGACAAGGGAAGGGGTCTGCCAGGTGGCATTCGAAACGAGTATGTCACTCTCTTACAAGTCATCATCCTTCAACCATTTGAATGGAAAACCCAAGCAGGAAAGCAGTTACAATCTTTTCAGAGCCAGTGGAGTTAGCAGGACTCTGTACGACGCCCATGTCCACATGGGACAGAGCTGTAGGGTCACTGGAGACAACAGCGCAGCACCTCACCTGGCATCTTCCGGGGACTCGGCGATCAGGTGGAAGGTCCTGTCAGCCATGATGATGTCAATCCCGTTCTCTTTGCTGGTGTTATCGATGATCTCTCTGCAAAGGAACAAAAGCACCAGGGGAAAATGAGGAATACAGAACTGATGCTTGAGTTGGAAACTGTAACTCAGGGGTGTCCAACCCCTTGGCTTCCTGGAGCCACATGTAAAATACACAGATACTAAGGAGCTAAAAAAAAAAAAAAGGCTGCAAGAACAACCTCATGTTTTAAGGAAGTTTACAAATGTGTGTTGGGGTGCATTCAAAGCCACCCTGGGCCACAGGTTGGACAAGCGTGCTGTAACTGAAAAAACCGGATGCCTAATTCACTCCCCCAACTCTCCTGAATGATGAAGAACATTGTGTCCTCTAGGGGGAGCCAGGCTCCTCTGTGCTCCAGAGAGAGAGGTGCTGCTGGCCTGGCCAGGGGTTCCCCTGACTTCTCCGAGGGGGCCCTCAACCCCCGCGCCTGCAGCTTCTTGTAGTTTCTGACACGGCTCTTCAATGGACTGGGGACTAATCTGGCCTGATTTCTCCAACTCATCACAGCTCCCCACCAGTTTGAAGGCCTTGGCTGATACCTGCGATGTACATTATTTCCACAGGGGCTTTGGGGTAAAGAGCAGGATTCAGGGGTGTCCCTGGATCTCAAGAGCATCTTGCTCTTATCCCAACACTCCGTCACCAGCCCTAGATGCTTCAAATCAGTGGATCCAGATGATCATATCCAGGTAAAACACAAGCAGCTGTTGGGATTGGCCCTGACATGTACAATATTTGATGGAAGGGTCTTGGGGATAAATCCACCTTTGTTTTGACAACTGTTTACATTCATATTCTATCCACAACACTGAGCAGTCTAACTGCTTAGGAAAAGCACTGTATAACCTGAGAGCTAGAATCACTGAGATGAGACAAAATATTCAACAAAAAAATCAAGAAGAGAACTCATTGATCGGCCTGTGCTGCCTTGTCTGAACGGCAGGAGAGGTGAGCGAAGGGGACCGATCAGCCCAACGCCTGGCAGGAGCCTCTGGACAAGTCCCCAGGTCAAACTGTCCAGACTGGGACATCCAGGACCAGCCATGTGACCTCCCAGAAACAACAGTCAGGTGGGTAAAATGAGGGGGTGAGACAATGATCTGGCCACAGTTCCCAATCCTGGGGAACATTCAAGAAAACAAGGGCAGGGGTGGGGCCTCTCTGTGGGTGGGGCCCAGGCACTGGCTCCCAGGAGATGGGGATCAGGAACCTAGTGATAAATGAGGCAGCATCTCCAATAACAAAGAGCAAGGGAACGGAAGGATGGAAGGAGAATGTACGCATTGAGCGCCCTGAGAGAGCTGTCAAGTGATTAAAAATTGTTAACCCTAGTTTACCAGTTTTCTGAATATATGTGGCTGTTGAAGATTTGAGGGGAGTATGGCTACTGGTTTTATACCAAACAAGTTTTCTGCTTAAGATCTAGTTCCCCAGCTGTCCCCTAACTCCAGCCATTTTCTAAGCCTTACTTAACTTTTAACAAAAACAACCAGCTCTCAAGAGCACTGGTTCTGTAAGAGGGTGGCAGCGAAAGGGTCCATTTTGGGTTCAAAGACCAGTTCTGCACCTCTCATCGCTGGGAATGAAGATGGCTGGCTGTCCAATATAGGAAGACAAGCAATTCATTTCAAAACACACCTCAGGGGTGATGGGTGACCAAAATGTACAAAATCAGAGAAAAAAAAAAAACTGGGGTCAAAGTAGTCATAAGGTACAACAAACTCCCAGTTATAAAATAAGTCACAGGGGTGTGCTGTACAGCTTGGTGAATGTAGTTAATAACACTGTATCGCATACTTGGAAGTTGCTAAGAAAGATTTTAAGTTATCACAAAAAAAAATAACTCGTAATCGAGTGCTGATGATCCCTTTGCAGTACAAACCATCAAGTCTTTAGGTTGTACCCCTGAAACTAATATGTTAATACCTCAACCCTATTAATACCTCAACAAAAAAACAAAAAGAAAAACCACACTTACACACTGGCAGGCTGCTCCCAATTTAGTACTCGGTTGGAGGTGTGGAAGTGAAAGGGATGGGTTGACAGATAGGAGGATGATGGAAAGATTCTCAACCCACTGTTCAACCTTCACACCCCGATTCCTGCACGCAACCCATCGTATTCCCAGGCTACTTGTATGTCCACCTGCCTCTTACAAGTGGAGCCAAATGTTTGAATGTAACCACAGAAAGTCAACTGTTGAAAGACGAAGTCGTTTCCCCAGCTTCCTAACAATTCAATCCACTGAAAGGAAGGCCTAGGACCCGCTCAACAGCCACTCCAGTCTCCTGCATCACAGAACTCGCTTTGCAGGTCACCATAAACCCAGAGCCAACAGGCCCCAGCCAGGGGCCCTCACGTACTTTGCGGCGCGGACTTCCACGGTGCCCTTGAGCTTCTCCTCGCTGTCGTTTTCGAAGTACATCAGCTTGGACTGGCGGAGGACGAACCAGCGCTTCTTCCAGTTCCTCCGGGACAGCGTGGACGAGCCCCCGCCTTTCTTGTGCACCCAGCCCTGCTTCAGGGCCTCCTGCTTGGAGCGGAACCACAGGAAGGTTTCGTCCTTGAGGACACACCAGCGGCGCTTCCAGGAGTTCATTAAGCCACCTGTTCCCCCAAGACAGGGGAGAGGGGGGTTAAGAAAAGTCAATCAAACTGGGTGACAATATCAGCAGGTCTGAAGGTTCAGCCTATCCTGAACTTTGCCCCCAGTGACCCCGGCCCTCAGACACCCCTCACTCAAGGATGCTGGCACCGCTGGCTAGTGCTCGGGGAGTGCTGGACGGGCATCACCCTTCCTTGGTTGGATGACAGGAGACTTTTGTCCCTTCCTATATCCCCAGTGGCATCTACTCACTGAAGAGGAGACATCTTGGGGAGGAGCTAACAGGAAGGACAGGAAACGAACTGACACTCTACCCCCTCAGGGAGTCTGGGGCCATGGAACGAGAGCCAGTTCTTTAACACCTCAAAGGAGCAGTGAGTTTGCAAGGGTGTCAAACGTGACACATTCCTTTATTTGGTCAAAGTGTGGAACATGACCTATCAGTGATTTTGCAGTTTAGCAATAAATGCTAACTTACATAGGAAAATAAAATAGAGCTTTTTTGGATTAACACATCTTTTCAAAGAAAAGCATCATCATCTGAAAAGGGTTTATATCCGCGGTGTCAAATCTTAGGTGTCCCTGGGCCACACGGGAAGAACAACTGTCCTGGGCTGCACATGAAATACACTAACACTAATGATAAAGTGATGAGCTAAAAAAAAAAAAGGTCACCCAAAACCAACAAACCAACAAAAAACCCCTCCTAATCGTCTAAGAAAGTTTACAAATTTGTGTTGGCCTACATTCCAAACCTTCCTGGGCAGCCAATGGGCTGCAGGTTGGACAAACTTGGGGTTTATATATAAATAAGGTATGATTTGGAATATGAAACAAAGTTAGACTCCAAACTAAATAGTGATTAGCCCTAAAAAAATAAGAAGTTAGTTGGGAAACCTTTTCCTTTTTTTTTGTTGAGAGAAATTAGACAAGGATGAACAGAAGTCATCTTTTAAAGGATAAAAATAATATTTCTAATACTCCTCTAGCAGGATAACTTTTTATCTTAGTTTTCTAAATTCCCCAAGGATATTCCAGGGTGACATCCTACCATCATCATTCTAAAAACTCTTCTAATGTATCCACTGAAGAATATAATCTACTTCAATGATCATTTATTATAAAAATGCCCACAAGTTATTTTTTTTGATCAGCCAGTAATAAAAGGGACATTTAAACATGGATATTTAAAGTATAAAGAAAATACTTTCCTTCTACAGATTAGAAATACGTTTTAAAAGTCTTCTCAGAGTAATTCCTTCCACGATTACAGATCTAAATGTCACCTCAGAATAAATAAAGCAATGACAACCTGGTTTGTTTCTGGTGTGCAAAGCGCATTTGATTGAACTGTACAAGCTGTCGCCCTTCCTCGTACCTTAACGCATCACCTACTCACCTAGCCAAGAGGTCTTGATCATCACACCCAGCTCCAGAGCTGTTTCCTATCAGCAAACTCACCAAGGTCTACCAGAAACCTTTTTCCCTTTTATTGTTAAATTTCTTAGGGTTACCTTGGTTAGTAATAATTACATAGGTACTCTTTCCATCACCATATATTTAGCACCTTTTTTTTTTTTTTTTTGCTTTTTAAAGATTTATTTTTATTGTTTTTGAGAGAGACAGAGACAGAGAGAAGGGGGAGGGACCAGAACAGTCTCCATAGTTGCACATCACTGGTTTTTTTCCCACATAGTTTCATTCCACAGGTGGGCGTGGGGCTGCACAGGGCAGGAACTGGGCTGGGGTCTCACCCCGGTGAGAACCGAACTGGGGGCACTCCCCAGTTCAGCATATGGGTCCACACGGGCCGGGGCCGGGATTCGATCCTCAGTCCCTAGGGCTTCAGAGTGAGCACTTAACCTACTGAGCCATCCCGGCTTCCCTTTTTTTTTTGCTTTTTGATTTCTGACTTTAATCTGGGTTTCTCAAAAAGGCCCACAAGAAACTGTAGTACAAAGCTATTCTCTCACCGTCTGTAAGTGATGAAGGTTATTACCAGTTGTTTCTAAGACACAGAGTATACATCATACACTGGTTTATTCACTCTGCTGCTCTCATGTTATCAATGGGACTCACTCCCAGGCCTCTCTCCCCAATTTCGGTGCTCTCTTGATATTTTATCACTCAGAGAATTTCATTAACGTTATTAATTTCCCAACCACAAACCCCTTTAGTAGGATATTAGGCTGGTGAAAACTCATTTATGCTCATAAAATATAATCTGGAGGTTGGGTTTTCTTTAGGGTTCATTGGTTTCCCCGAATATGTTTTTTTTACAACTTCAAGACTTATTAAAGATTACATGAGGCATTTACACAGTAACTTTTTTTAAGAGACGAGTTTGCCAAAAATTCACTTGCTTACCTTCTTGAGCTTTTAAAACTTTAGTTGAAATTTAATGCTTTGAATCGTTTTATGTATATGCACTAAGTCAATGCCATATTTTATAAGTATAAGTGACCTATGAAATTTTGGTGCCTTATAGAACTAAATAAATTTAATTATGGGGAGGAAAAAACATTAATAAAAAGCTTATTCTGAGAAGTGCATAAAATAAATCTTAAAATGCTAGAATGACATACTTATTGGATCATTAAGTTTTGATTTGTGATTACATTTTCCCCTTTATCAAGTGTTCTGATGTTAGCTGGGTGATTTGGTTAGAATTTCTCAATCTTTTTCATTTCAACATTCCTTTAAAAATGTCCACAACCAGTGACTTTAGGCAACAGGCTGACCCCCCCCCCCCCCCCAGAACACACCTGGTGTGGCTTCCATGTGCACCTTGGGGATCTGAGGCTGAGAATGACAAAGCTTTGAAAAGCGAACCGACTGACATTAGGAGCTGCTAAAGATAGCTGCTAAAGAAGGGAATTAGAGTAGCCAAAAAAAGAAAAGAAAAAAAAAAGTCAAGTGAAAAGAAAAAAGAAAATATTAGGGACAAAGGAGATACAAAAAATGATAAATACGCTACTAGAAGAGAAATGCAGAGGCAAAGCTCAGAAGAAACAGAAAAGGGAAGACAGCATAAATCGCCTTTCTTGCAGGCAGAAGAAAAAGTGAATGAAGAAAGATGGCCATAGAAAGTGGAGTAAAGGGGGAGAGAAAACAGAAAATACTTGATTCTGGGGCAAAGAAGAAAAGGAGAGAAAAGAAAGGGCGTCAGAGTAAAGGACATGCTCTGGGGACGATGGTTCTCGTCGTCCCCACCCCAGCTCTAAGATCTGGACCCTTTTTCCCTCATCCATTCTAGGGCCACATGAGAGAGGTGCTCCTTCCTGATGATCCACGTAAAACTCCTAACAAACATTGGTGATGACTACGGTTTCTCAGAACCCATCACTGATTCAGAAGTCAGAGCAGAGGACATGAATAAGGTATGGGTATGAGGTCCTAAGTAACTACCTTGAAAAATGAGTATGCAACTAGGTCCCCAAGGATTAAGGGTCCCAAAACAGTAGATTCAGAGTTTAGTGGAAAACAAAAGGTACAACTATAATTCTCATCATCCAGTGTGAGACAGACAGTGGATATCCTAAGTAGTGGAAGCGAGGTATGGCCCTCTCTCAGATCCGTACTTTCCCCACATACAGAATATCCTTCTAGGTCGTCTCATACTCCTACGGGAGGGAAGAATGCAGGAGCCCAGATGGCTCAGCAGGTTAAGCGCTCACTTTGCAGCCCCGGGACCAGGGGTCGAATCCCATCCCTGCCCAGGCCCCTGCGGACCCATATGCTAAACTGGGGTGTGCTTCCTATGCGGGAGGCCCCTAGCCCAGTTCCTGCCCTGTGTGGCCCCTGCCCTCTGTGGAATGAAACCATGTCGAAAACTGATGACGTACAACTGTGGAGACTGCTCTAAGCCCCTTCTGTCTGTCAAAAACAATAAAATAAATCTTAATAAAAAAAAAAAATGTAGGCGACCATTATATTGTGTGAGCGAGCAAGGGAGAGAGGGAGAGAGACAGACAGACAGACAGACAGAGACAGAGAAAGACAGTGTGAAAGGGAGAGAGGAAAAGTTGTAGGAGAGCGGGAGGCAACACAGGGGCTGAAAATGGTCACAGTGTCTGTAAACTCTGTCCTAACACTGCACGGAGTTAAGGCAACATTCTTGTAAGTATGACCATGTCATCCCACCATGGCGTCCTCTATACACCTAGAAACTGGAAACAAGGTAGGGTGATGTTCCCAGTCCCCTCAATCGGCCTCAGTGAAAAGAAAAAAATCTCACTTTCCATTGCTCTATCCCCCCTAAGCCAGGTGCCAGTGTGGCCGTAGGTCATACCTTTCATGTACAGGAAACTGTGGAAGTAAGGCAGTGTGACACAGCTGTACACGGAGTCCCGCCGGTAACAAAGCTCATCGTCCGTATCAAACCTCGCGTCGAAGTCCTCTTCACTGTCTTCAAACTGGACAAGGAGACAGCCAACGGTGAGCAAGAAAACCAAGAAAACCAAACAAGCCAAGAAACGTGCCCGGCCATCTATTAACATTAAAAAAGTAAAAACTGACAAAGCAAGCAGCACATCCGTCTGTCCATCCATCACATTACCATGGAGTGGCCATCAAAAATTTCAGAATGACAAAAGCACCGACTTTTACAGTGAAATGCACATTGCATGGGTACATAAAACACCAGACATACTTCAACCCAAAGGCGATCTGTTCCAAAAGCAACACTGCGGCCTAAAGGTGTACTTTTAACCAAACTATGCAAGAGTTAATTCCCTTGAAATTACTATGCTAAAGAGTATCTTCAAATTTGAGTTAGTCAAGGCAGCATTAAATGCACTGGCCAATGGGAGAAAATACCGTATTTTCCGGCGTATAAGACGACCCCCTAATTTTAGTTAAAACATAGGTTTAGGCCTATATTCGCTGTATAAGACTACAGCCTCGGAAGTGGGGGGTAGTCTTATACAGCGAATATAGGCCTAAACCTATGTTTTAACTGTAAAATTAGGGGGTCTTATACGCCGGAAAATATGGTAAATGTAAAACCACAGATGAATCCACAAGCTGAAAGAGCATGGTTAAGCCCTTAAGGATTCCTCTCTTACAACCAGAACAGGGCAGAGTATCCTGGGGGGTGGACTGCAGAAGCTACTGTAAAGAAAGTGCTCCAGGGGAGGCCGGGATTGCTCAGTGGGTTAAGCGCTCACTTTGCAGCGCCGGGGACTGAGGATCGAATACTGGCCCCGGCCGTGCGGACCCATGTGCTGAACTGGGAGCTCCCCCAGTTCAGTTCTCTCTCTGTATCTCCTCTCTCTGTCAAAAATAAATAAATAAATAAAATATTTAAAAAAAAAAAAAAAAAAGAAAGTGCTCCAAAATGCCCCTGTCTAGTTGCAGTTAGGGTGGGGTCTCCTTTTCCAGCCGCTGCGAAGCCAGGAAAGACACAGCCAGGGTCTCCAAGGAGGCGGACAGCTTTCTTAGGCTTTGGGCAAAACGCAGTTTCTAGGCTTTGTGCTTAAGGCTGCAACAGACACATCAAGGTCCCATGTCCTTAATGCAACAGCTTTTGCGCCAAGTCAGGGGTTGGCAACCATCTTTAAGAGCCTGACTTTGGAATTCCGGGGGGGGGGGTCCCCAGGGGAGGCTGACTCACCGAGGACTGCGCCCCTTCGGAGCTAAACCGGTACGCTCCGGAGCTATTGTAGGTCCCCACGGAGCAGCGGTAGTCGGGGGACCACTGGCTGCTGTAGGAGTTGGAGAAGGTCACGCTGCTGCCAGAGGTGATGGCACCATCCTCATAGTCGTCCTGGTCATAGTCGTAGTCGCCCTCCGGGGAGGGGAGGCCCCCGGCGTGCTGCGGCATGCAGTAGGTGGGCTCCCCGGGAGAGGAGCCGGGCTCCGAAGGGGCCAGGAGCACGGTGCTGTCGGCACTGGGGCTGGTGGGCACCACGGTGTCGTTCATGTAGGGGTCCTCCTCCGAGGACTCGTCACTCGTCCGGATGCCGCTGGTTCGCTGGTCCGAGTGGCCGTGCTCGCTCGGGTTGGGAGAGTCCTTGAAGGCGTCGTCGTCGGCCTCAAAGCCCTCGTCCACCTCCTCCTCGGCCGGGTAGGGCTGGCTGAAGTTGAAGCGGGGCTTCTCGGCAGCCGGCGCGGCCCCCGCCAGCTCGCCCGGCTGGCCCGAGAGCGAGTGCTCGCTGTTGCGGACGCACTCGTCGATCTCGGCGAAGTTGAGCGACTCCAGGAACTCGTGCGCGGCGCGGCAGGCCTCGTCCTCCAGCCGCCGGAGCTCGTCGTCCCGCAGCCGCTGCAGCTTCTGCAGCGAGGCCTCGGTCAGGGACAGCTCCTGCCGCTCCTTCATGCGCTGCAGGTCCTCGATCTCCTTCTCCAGGCGCAGGATCTCTTCGACCTGCTTGTTCTCCTTCTGCTTCTCCAGCTCCCGGTTCAGGTCGGCCTCCCTCTGGCGCTTCTGCAAGGCTGCCAGCTCCTGCTGCTTCCGGGCCGCTTCCTCCTGGACAGAGGAAGTCGGGAGAAGGTTCACCACCAAGGGCACAAGCATCAGTCCTCCTTTGCAGGGAGGGGTGAACCGCTACATGTGGGTTTGGGGGGCTAAATTGCACCCTTCTCCCATGGACATACCGAACCCCGAAGCCTCAGTACTTCAGAATGTGTCTGTATTCGGAGACAGAACCTTTAACCCATTTTCCATTTAGAAAAAAAAAAAAAAAAGTGCAGCTCACTCTCATATTCATTTAATTTTACATACACACGCTCTTTGGGGCAGAAGCAAATGTGAATGGGCTTCAATATGAAAATAAAATGTAAAACCTGTTCTTGGGAGTTATTTCTAAACAGAACTTGTCTCTAATCCTAACGTAACAAATGTATACGGTGATCAGTATTTATTTTTTTCACACGTAAGAATGCTACGTTTTGCAGGATTTGACATTTTCAGTCACTGAGAATTAATGTATTTTGTAAATGGAAACAACCCTACAAAAAACAGAATGCTATCCACAGAGTGATGTCACTTGTTTCCAAATGACTACGGCTATACTAGTGCAATGTAAAAATAATAAAAGCAAGGTATTCCATGGCAAACTTTGGGGGTAAGATTAAGACTGTAATCTGTGTTATCTCAGGGCAAACACTGCAGAAGCGAGAGCCCCGCCAGGAAGCATTCGTGGGGAAAATGGGAAATAGGTTAATGAGGTTGATAAAGCAAGACTGGGCCTGTGAGGTGAGGCCCTAATCCAGTCTTGACTGGTCCTTAGGAGGAGATTCAGAAAGACACCAGGGATGCATGCACAGCTGCAAGACCACGTAAAGACACAGCAAGAAGGTGGCTAACTGCACGCTAAAGGAGAGAGGCCTCAGGAGAAACTCAACCTGTCAACATAATCTTTTCTGGCCTCCAGAATCGTGAGAGAATCGATTTCTGTTGTTTAATCCACCCAAGCTGTGTTAATTTGTTACAGCAGCCCAAGTAAACTCATACAGTGGTTATACTGGTTTAGAGAAACTATGCTGTCATGATTCCCCCCTCCCCAAAATCTTTGACATTCACTTATTTTCATGCCCATTGTAATGAGTTAGAAAGTACACCATAAACATCTCCTCTAATGTCCTTCCTCCCTACATGTTTCCACTTTGAGTTTTGCATCCTGAGTCAAAGTGAAGTGGAAAGGAAATGAGCAGACGAGATGCCACACTGTGACCACGTCCTTCACCTGCTGGGCGCGGAGCTCAGCTTCTCTTCGTGCCTTCTCTCGTTCTCTAAAATTGTAAAAAGAGTGAAAACAAATACAATGAAAAACAATCCTAGAACCACTTTTCAGAGCTAACTTAAAAAACAAACAAACAAAAGCTTTGCTAAAGACTTCAAAAGCAGGGAGGTCCGGGACCTCTTCCCTTGGCCATATACCTATTCTGTGCATGAAATAAAACTACCCCCAGAACTGGGTCTTCAATGCTGCTGAGGCATTTTATATTTTGAGCTGCCAGTAGGTTTGGCAGCACCCACTAGGAATTCTTGCTGTAGGGGTAGATACTGAGCATAAAACTCAGAGTGTCCTTCTGTTTCATCCAGGAAAGGTGCCGTACCTCTCCTCTTCCTCCTGTCTCCTCTCTTCCTCTCGTCTCCTCTTCTCTTCCTCCTCCCGTTTTTCTGCCAGCCGCTGCCTGTAAACTCTCCGAGCAATCTGACCTCTGAGTTGCTTCTGGAAAACTATGGCGGCTTTCTTCAAGTGCAGGAATCTCCTCCTCAGAAGGAATGCTCTGTAATTCTTCTGTATTATCACCACACAATAAAGGACCTTCTTGTATTGCTTTCTGAAAATGAAAATGAAAACATAGCACAACAGAGTAACTGCGAAAGAGGCTTCGAGGGCTTCAAATGAATTTACAGTCATCATGCTATAGGACAAGAACAGGAACTAATTTGGAAAGATACTTTTATTACAGGAAGGGGAGCAAACAGGGAGCCCCCATGGGTGTGGGCAAAACAAAACAGAAGAAAAACAAGAGAATAACAAACAAAACTAAAATAGAAACCCTATCATACCTTGGCTAAATGAATACCTAACCTCCTAATGCTGACTTTGAAACATTTTGGCAGGAAGCTATAAACAGGACCACAGATTTGATATAGTCTCGACTCTTACGAAACAAACAAAACAAAAAAACAAAACTGGCTACAGCCGGATGCTTTTGTACTGCAGGAAATTTAACGGTGTGGGGGTTTCATGTAGCATGCTCCTCTGCACATACAGCCAGAACTCAAACGCACACAAAAGGAGCCGCCTCATTTGGCAAAACAATGCAGAGTGGGGGGGGCCTGCGTCTAGACCTAAAATACCCAAGTCAACAGCCAGGCTGCCCCCTGGCTTCAGTGCCTGATGAAGATGAACTAGGCACACAAGTGTAAAATCTCAGCCCAGTCCCTTAATACTATTGCGATAATTACGACGTTAGCAGCCCCTAAACTATTTTCTGCCGAGGTCAAGCTAAGGAGGCATCTGGCATCGCTACTTAAGAGCAATGACCTAGGTCCTAACCCTCCATCCAGGTCTATTCTAAGTAAAAGCAATAGATCCCCCACCCCCAATGGCTCATAGTGGGGGAGGCCCCCTCACAAAGCACAACGGCCCCTGCACTCCGGTGACCGTACCGTGCCAAGTAGCCCAGGATGTGGGCACGGATCACCATGGCCGCCCGAGTAACTTCCTCCTCTCGCTGCTTCTCCAGCTTCTGTTCCAAGGACTCTCGAAGGAAGACCTGCCCAGGCGGGAGTGACATGTCAGAACCGGAGCGTGGCCGACGGCAGGAAGGCTCTGTGAGTCAGAGATGTCTTTGGGGGACAAGGCATGCTTTTTCTCTCAAGTCTGCTGAAGACACATTCAGCCATGCTTTCCAGCACCACACACCTCGGGCTCCCTGTGGGGCAGGGCTGTTGTAGGTTTATTATTTTAATTGAGCTATAATTAATATATAACATGAGTTGAAGTGGTACATTATGAGTTAATATTTGTCTTGTCCAGAAGGGAAAATGGGCCCTGACTCTCTAGTTCTTTTAGCTGGTCTAACAAACTGACACAAGATGTTAATAGGAAAAAATTAATTACACACATATAAAGTTCTCACAAAAAGAAACAGGACCCCTGAAGTGACCAAAGCAGGCTGCTTCTATACCACTGTTATCGACACAGTAACTATTATTTGTGAAGATCAGACAAAACAATAGGGTTTGTGTTTGGAGTAGCAAACTAATTAAGTAACAAAGTTTGTTCGCCCAGCTTTGTCACCTTGACCTCCCCATCTCCTGTGATAAGGATGCTTCTGTCCCCGGGTATGGGAGTGGGGAGACACACATTCACACCGGAGATTCATTTCCTGCTTTCAGGGGGGAAGGAGGGTATCACTGTCTTCTTTGGACAAGCTGTTTCTCAACTGACTTCAATTCATAACAATCAATAGGCTATATTGTGGCATATTTTGGGGTGGGCTGTCCTGAGCCTCAATAGTATATGCGTTCCAAATGGTCACCACAATTAGTTAACATCTGTCACCATACGGAGGTACAATGCTTTTTCCTGTGATGAGAACTTCTAAGGTCTACTCTCTTAGCAACTTCCAAATATGCAATACGATATTACTAACTGTAGTCACCACGCTACACAGTACATCCACATGACTGATTTCTAACGGGTAGTTTGTACCTTTTGCCCACCTTCACCGATTCTGCCCATCCCTCCCGACTCCCTGCTCTGGCAACCATCAATCTGTTCTCTGTATGTGAGCTTGGGGGACTTGGGGAGCTTGGGTGTCCCCCACCCCCACTTATGATTATATTCCACATAAGAGATGACACAGTATTTGTCCTCCTGTCTGACTTCTTTATCTCATTTAGCATAATGCGCTTAACGTCCATCCACATTGTCACAAATGGCAGGATTTCATCTTTCTTACGGCTGAACAATATTCCGGTGTCTGTGTGTGTCACAATTTATTTATACATCCCTCAATCGTCACTGATGTGGTTTCCCTATCTTAGCTATTGCAAACAACGCTGAATGCACACAAGGGTGCCCATATCTTTTCGAGTTAGTGTTTTCCTTTTTGTCAGATCAATACCCAGAAGTGGAATTGCTAGATCCTCTGCTAATTCTATTTTTAATGTTCTGAGGTGCCTCCATCCTGTTTTCCATAGTGGCTGCACCGATTTACGCTCCTACCAACAGCACACAAAGATTCCCTTCTTCCACATCCTTGCCAGCATGTTATTTCTTGTCTTTCTGGTTAACAGCCATTCTGACTGGTGTGAGGTGGTACTTTGTTGTGGTTATTTTTTTTTCCTTTTGTATTTCTCTGATGATTAGTGATATTGAGCATCTTTTCATGTACCTGTTGGCCATCTGTTGTCTCCCTTGGAAAAATGTCTATTCAGATTTCCTATTTTTAATGGGATTATTTATTTATTGCTATTGAGTCATATGAGTCCCTTACATTAACTTTGGGTATTAACTCCTTATCAGATATATGATTTGCAAATATTTTCTCCCATTCGGGTTCCTTTTCATTTTTGTTGCCTTCCTCGGCTGTGCAGAAGCGTCTCAGTTTGATGTAGCTCCGCTTATTTAATGTTGCTTTTGTTGCCTACTATTTTCTTTAAAACTTCCATCTGTCATGGACTAACGTATCTAGTAAAAAAAGTAAGGGAAAACAAAAAAAGGCCTATAAAATAAAAGCCCCATTTGAGGGTTATTAGATCCAATATGCATAAAAGGCCTGGGGGGCATCACTGTCAAAGTTCAGGAACCCTTATTTCAGCATGGGCCAGGACAAATGGTTCACAGAGCAGCACCAATCCCAAAACAATATAAGGAACAAGAGATACAGAAAGACTCCCTACATCAATAAAAAGAATAAAGGTAGAACAGGATGGAGGAAAGTCATTTCTTTTTTTAATTTGCAAAATACTCCTTTATCACATAAAAACCCCTTCTTTAAGTCCATTAAGTGCTTATGATCAAAGCATCTTGGCTTCAAACTTTTTAATGCATATAAAAAAACTGACGTTGGAATGCTGGGATAGCTCAGTGATTGAGCGCTTGCTTTGAGATCACGAGGTCTGGGGTTTGATTCCCAGCCTCAGCCTGTGCAAACCCATATGCTGAACTGCAGTGCAGCTGGTAACCACCTGGATGGCTCAGCAGTGAAGGTTCTTGCCTCCCATGTGGGAGACCCCTGGTTCATTTCCTGCCCCGTATGACCCCACACCTACCTGTGTGGAAAGAAACCATGTCACAACTTATAATGCACAACTATGGACTGTTCTGAGCCTTCCTCCTCTTCTCTCTCGCTCACCTTCTCTCAAAACGATAAATTAAAACAACCTTAGGAATTCAATTCTGAAAACTGAGTTTGTAATTAGAATGGAATCATTTCAGCTGTATCTCAGTGCAGTCAGTCATCACAAGAATCCTAGAATTGGGACTAAGTAGATTATAGCTATTTGCTGGCCTGTTTCTGGGAAAAAGCTCTGCGAATCCCATGCTTGTCAAATAAGGTTAAGTGTGTCTGCTAATTGGTACTTCCTAATGTATGAAAAAATCTTTTTGAAAAAATAATTTTGACTCACCTTCCATCTAGGTAAAGGGTGTCCCAAAATTCACGCAAGATGTAATTTTGATAGAAAACACAGGTTTATAATTAAGAATTATAAATTTTCATTGCTCAACAATGAAAATGCATTGTTCTTTCATGTAGCGCTCCATTTTTAATAACCCTGAACTGTCAGCCGTCATGCTGTCTTTTTCTCGTTGGCAACATTGACCACACAAATGACGCAAAATTCAAATCTTGCGTGAATTTTGGGACACCTTGTAGTTTGTGATTATGCAATTTAAAATTTAATACATGCATGCATAAGAAATTTTGAATAATCCCCTAAAAATAGTGGTGCCAAATATTTTTATGCTTTGCCATTAATGGTCAGCATGAGGGCATGTTGGTTGAGTGGAGGGCTAAATGACACCCACTCTCATAATGTATTAGTTGATGCTTCTGTGAGTCATTCTGGCCTATAATGATGCATTATGTTCTCTTGATAGCACATTTCCCCAGACTCTATCCTCTTGACATTTGGGCAAAAAAAGCAAATAGAAAATCCTACCACCTATGACTCATAACCTTACCTATTCCTACTCTAGATTCTCAGGCATTTTGTAAAACACTATCACAAATAATTCTCCAAAAAAGTTTTTTGAACAATCCTCTTCCCATAACAACAATAAACTTGCTTTGTGGATGAAGGCACTATCTTTAGCACAAAAAAAGAAGGGGAAACAGTTTAAAGGATAGGAAAGCTATAAGAATATAGCTCATTTGTTTGATAAGGATAAAAAATTTGCAGAAATATGAATCTGTTTATCAAAACCATGAATTCAAAGCAGTTTTCATCAACACTGGACTTCAAAGTATTCACATTTCTCTTTGAGATTTCTTTTGGTATTAAGGATCTTACTCAAATGCTTTTGGCTCTGGTGAGTGTTTAAAATAAAACCAAATCTTGGGGAAATGTGGTGGCAGGGACCTTACAAAATAAAGGTGTCAATTCTAAGGAGTGATACAGTTATTAGATGAACAAAGAGAAACCTTGTTGAAGCAAGAGCATCTTACACCTTCCACTCTGTGGAAGACCACAGAATGTCCTGGGTGGAATTAGAATCACAGAAATACCGGTACCTGCCTTAGTTTTACACCCATTAAAAAGCTAACTAGGGAAAGCAGGGATGGCTCAGCGGGTAAAGCGCTTGCTTTGAAGCCCCGAGGACCGAGGATCGCATCCTGGCCCCAGCCCATGTGGACCCACATGCTGAACTGGGGAGTGCCCCCAGTTCAGTTCTTGCCGGGGCCTATGCAGGAGGCTCCCGGCCCAGTTCCTGCCCTGCGCAGCCCCGCGCCCACCTGTGGAGTGAAACTATATGGAAAACTAATGCTGTCAACTATGGAGACTGCTCTGGGCCCTCCCCCTTCTCTCTGTCTCTCTCTGTCTCTGTTTCTCTCTGCCAAAAATCAATAAACTAAATCTTTTAAAAAAAGCTAACTCTCTGTTCCGCCTATTATACTGAATTCAACTCCACATCTTTATCGAGATTCTCCCTCACTAATCGGAAGGGCAAACAGATGCAGTGAAATGCTTTTAGTGATTGGACTCAGCTTCATTAGGGACATCCACACAGAATGTATGCAGTGACACACAGAAAAGTAATGCTAGTTCTCCTAGTCCAGTACTGAGCCACTCTCACATCCCCATGTTCATGGGACACGGGCCAAGATCGAGTCAGCACGCGCCAGCAGCTGTGAAGAGAGGTGCTGCCCTCAGCTGAGGAAAGAGCGGTGCCCTGTGGCACTGCACTGAACTTGATTCAATACCCAACATGAACAATTTCATGTGCCTTTTTTTCCCATCCTTAACCTGATAGCTCAAGAGCCTGTGGACTGTTCTACTAAGATGGCTTTACAAAAACGAATCTTGGGGAAGCTGGGATGGCTCAGTGGGTTGAGAACTTGCTTTGCAGTCCTGGGGACTGAGGAGCGAATCCCGGCCCCCACTGGTGAGGACCCATATGCTGAACTGGGGTGAGCTTCCCATGAGGGAGGCCCCCAGCCCAGTTCCCACCCTGCAGGCGCCCCATACCCCCACCTGTGTGGAACAAAACCATGTCAAAAACTGATGATGTACAACTATGGAGTCTGCTCTGGGCCCTCCCCCTTCTGTCTCTCTGTCTCTGTCAAAAACAATAATGTAAATCTTAAAAAAAAAAAGCTCCTTGCAGACTTTATTTCCATAGAACAGAAGAAAAACCAGGTACAGTGTGGGGAGCAGCGCTCACTTCAGTCACCCTCAACTCCTCAGAGAGAAAATGTACCGGAATCTCCAGCCCAGGCCATTCTGTGGATACTTGGACAGGTCTCCTACTTCTCAGCAGACAGGGATTCTTGACTTCCAAGGATTAAACATGTTTTATTTAGCTCTGGCTAATTCAGAGCTGGTGCCATGGTTAATTTGCCGACTGCTGCCCACACTGCCACATGTCCCTGTGTCTTTTGAGTATGATGGGAATTTCTTTACCAGAAGGCAGATCAACCTTGTCGAACTGTGGCCCAGAACAGCTCTGAATATGGCCCAAGAAAAATTCATAAACTTTAAGACATTATGAAATTTACTGATTTTTTTTTAGCTCATCAGCTACTGTGTTAATGTATTTTATGTGTGGCCCAAGATAATTCTACCAATGTGGCCCAGGAAGTGTAAAGATAGACAACCCTGGTCTAGGTATTCATCAGATTTAAGTGCAATGACCTTCTGGGCAGTGATACTGATCAAAACACATGCTAGTGCACAATTAAGTCAAATATTGGTTGGGTCAAACGTAATTGAGTGGACATAATTCAAATGCTCTAATGTTTACATTTACTTCCTAATGTTTCTGTGAACTGATCCACATTCACCCTACTTCTACGCCCAACCTTTACCAATTAGAATTTAACTCTTCCTTAAAGCTTTTCTCTACTTGAATACGTCCCTCATCATTTTAAGTCATAGTGAGCTCTCCCGGGGAAACTGTGTGCTCCTTCCTTAAAGAGAGTATGCTGTAGGATTTATCAGTTGTACCTGGACATCTTATCTCCCACAACACAGTAAACTGAGGGCAAGGCCCGTGCCTTTGGGTCTCTGTACCCTCTGAGCTCCGCCTGGTCCCCAGGCTTGCTTGGGCCTGGTTCCTCAGAGAGCTCAGAAGAGATTGTTACTGGCTGAGTGAGTGAAAATGAATTTTGCTGCTAAAGCAGTGAAGATCATGCCGGTTTATGGGCAATGCAGTAGCTTTCTGATTTAAAAAAAAAAAAAAAAAAAAGAACAGACTTTATTTTATCGCCAAGAACTGCAGGGGAGACCTTCTACTTTAGAATGGCTTCCTTGTGCCACTGATTGAGCTCCTACTATGTGAAATGTGTACAAGCAATGAACTCTACATTCTCTGTTAGGGGGACTGTGGAAAAGTCAACAGGCAATGACAAGATGGCATAATGGCATCTTTAGTGTGGCAATGGGGCCAAAAATAGGATGTGAGATGACAGAGGAGGCTTAACCCAGTTTGGGGTGAGCTCTTGGGATGGGGTGCACTGAAGAATGTTAAAAGGGATTCCTATCAACGTCTACGTCTAAGCTGAGCCTGGAAGGATAAGTTGGGTGAATAAGGAGGGGGAACTAGAATTCCAGGGAGAAAGACCCACAGACAGACCTGTGAGGACACACCAAGGTGGCCACCAATGAGTTACACCCGTTTAATCTGATCAGTGTGGGTGGAAACTGTGACTCCCCTCTAGCCCACACAGTATGACAAAAGGGATGATAGGTGTTGCATCTGTGAATATGTTACGTTATGTAAGACTTTATCTTAGAACTGGCCATGAAGGAGCGAGCTGCCATGTTGTGGGAGGGGAGGGTAGGGGTCATGTGGTCAGGAACTGAGGCAGGGGTTGGGGAGGGGCTCTAGGAGCTGAGAGCCACCTCAGGTGGCAGCCAACCAGCCCACGGGAGCCCCATTCCTACAACTGCAAAGAACTAGACGCTGGTGCCACACAAACTTGGAAAAGGCCCCTGAGGCTCCAAAAGGGGAGGCAGGCCCAGCTCAAACTCGGCTGTAGCTTTGGGAGACCCTGAGGAGGGGACCCAGCGAGCCATGCCTGCACCCCAGACCCACAGACACTGTGAGGTAATTCACGTGTGTCATTAAAGCTGCTAAGTTTATGAGCTTGTTACATGGCAACAGATAATAATACAACACTGCTCTACTCTTATTAGATGTTTGTACCTTAAATCCCTAGCCAGTTACAAGTCCTCAAGAACAGGATAGTCCACACACGTTCCCTTGCTCGGAGGTGATGCCTAAATACTTGTCATTGATGTCACACTATTCAGTGTTATGGACTGAATGCTGGTGTCCCCACCAAAACCTTTTGCTGATGCCCTAACCCCCAAAGGGATGGTAGCTGGAGGCAGGGCCTTTAAGAAGTAACTGGGTGGAGATGAGGTTAGGAGGCTGAGGCCCCCTCGATGAGATTAGTGCCTTTGTAAGAAAAGGGACATCAGAGCTGACCCTCTGCCCCCCGCCCCTCCCTCAGCCATGTGAGGGTGTAGCAAGAAGGCAGACATCTGCTAGACCCGGAAGGTTGCCTGGCATTCCTCCCCCACCAACCTGCAGAGATGCTCCCCAGCAAACATCTGATAGCTGCCTGAATGAATAGACACAGAGAAACACTTAGGATCCAATGTATCAATGTGCCCCCAGTGAAAAGCCTAGGACTTGAAATTAAACATTAACTGGAAGACAGAAGATTACGGTGAGCGTGACACCCCAGGTTATCTTCCCAACGTTAAAAAACAACTGCTCCGCAGCACCACAGCTGCAGCTCTCAGGGCTGGGTGGGGTGGCTGTCCCTTCTTCACATTTACCTTGGTCTTCCCCAGCTGCCACTCGCTGTGGGAGGAGTCGTAGAGCTGCAACAGGGCCGTGCACTTGCCCCTGACGTCCTCCGGCACTGCCACGTTCCTCATCAGCACATTATACCTGTGACAGAAAGCAGCCAGGGTCACCTCTTGCAGGAATTCCCTCTCTCCCAATCCCTCTGAACAGAAAGAGGATGTGTTCCCTCTCTTCTTGCCTTTCGTAGAAGTCCTGGAAGGGTCTTCGGACCGCATACCCAGCTTTGCGGATCCGTACTGTCTCCAGCATGCCTGAGTACCGCAGCTGGTTTAGCACAACCGCCTGGTCAAAGTGGTCAGGCATCTGCCATGTGGGAAAAGGTGGGAAGATAAGTTAACCAGGCCATGCCCGCACTGTTCTGCACACACAGGCACACTTGCTCGCTCACATGCATGCACGCAGCACACACTGAACCTATACAAAAATACACACACACACAATGTACTTATCACCTACCTAGCTTCCTCAACCACCACCCCCCTCGATCATGACCCATCCATGAGCCCACTTCTCTGCCCTCAGAATTCGCAGAAACAAGCCCCAGATATCACACCACCTCATCTGTAAATATATCAGTATCGTTTTAAAAATATAATCACAACACAATGATCATATCTTAATATCAATAACGCCTTGATATTAACATTCATGTTCAAATGTGATTGTTTTACAAGTAGTATAAAATGTACCACCAAAGAACCCACAGCATCATACAGGCATCATTTTATTTACTTTTTCATCTTCGATTCTAAGGCATTTAAAGGCTTTTTTTGGTTTTTTTTTTAGCTGAAAAATACAGTGACTAAGTGATGTCTGGGGAGGGGGTGGGAGGAACGGAGAGAGCTTGCAAGTGGAAAAAAAGACAAAGAATTTTTATTTTTTCAATTTCCAGTCAAATGCCCCATTTATGGACAGCTCCATACCATGATCTCTAAACAAATGAATCCCAGAACATGCAAATGAAAGACAGAGGCACTCAAACCAAGACTTAACATTCTGTAACGCAGTATCCACTCCGTTGCCAAACAAACCGTCACAGGCCACAGGACAATAAGTCTTTCAGAGTAAAGCCGGAAAGTAGGCCACTTGCCCTGCACGGCTCTCTGGGCAGGCATTTACTTTTTTAAATTCAATACCCGGTCCTTTTAATTTATTTGTATTTTGTTATCCTACACAACTGTGCCTAAAGTGGCTGAGAAATAGTGCTACAGGATATGAGCGCATTGTTAAAAAGTGCAAAATGGGGAGAGTGGCTTACATTTGCGAGCCATAAAAATGCAGTCGGTCACAAGCATGAAATTAGGCTGAAAACCATGTTATTCTGTATGCTTCCCAAGCTAGCAAAAAATCAATTTAAGGAATGCTCTGCAAATCTGCCTTAGTTTTTGATGGAGTGGCTGCTCTCATCTCCAGCACGCTGACTTATATTTCTTATAATGCAAACACTGGTTAAACTGTCTTCACTCAGCAGTATGTCAACTGAGAATAGCCAATAAATTCAGGCAGACGTCCCAAGAATTGTGGCTCACAGGTTTTTAGACTTGATTATTTCAAATAGCCTTAGGAAAGTATATAAAGAACAGAAAAGTATAAAAACAAAATTACCTGTGGTTACTCTTTTATCACAATATCTGGGTTAACAAATGGTGAGTAGCAACTGTTCTTATAGTATGTGGTTAAATTTTGTTGTATTTATCTGGGAATATAATCTGGCCAACAACAATCTACGAAGTCTAACAACATAAAGCTAACATCAAACACCAAATAACAAATCATCCGACTTGGTCAATTCTGTGAAATTCATAATCAGAGACACTTAAAAATGTAATATGCAACCGATGATGTTCCCAACTTTTTAAATAAAAAAACTCTCTACATCTCTCTCGAGTGTTTCCCATTCCTGACCCCATACTGCTTTGCCTTGCCACTTTTCCAACCTCCGTTTAACAAAGCCCATATAATTCCTCAGTTTGGCACTCCTTAGTAAAACATTCTAAAAAACATTACAACCGGGACGCCCCACCCCCAAAGCTGGGCCACACTTACCATCTTCCAGCCTCTCCAAGGAACCTTCCACCTTCTGCCACACTGACCTTTTCGCCACAGCTAAAGACACTGAACAATAATGAACACCATTCCTGCGCTTTAAAAAGTGCTCGGTCACCATGGCAACCCCTGCCATTCTCGGGCTAATTAGTGTGGTGTGGTTGTAGGGTTTCATGCAGCCCGGGGAAGGGACGCCGGAGGGGAGGGAGAGCCACCAGGAGCGGCCGCTCATTGCAGGCGCCCACTGTGATTGGGTTTCTGCCCCTTCACAGAAATTTAACCAGGGGACAGGGGATCTGCAGGCCGATTGTCGCCAGGGGCAACCCACGCGGCAATCACCGCAGAGTGCACCTGGGTTTCCACGGGTGGTTCTCTTTGGAGTTTCCCCTTCCTTCCCTGGTGCATCTAATGTTCAAAGATGCCCCGGCTGCAGCCTGGTCAAGTCACAAACGTAAAGGCCCACTGCCCTTCAAACCCTCCGGTCCTCACTGGAGACCAGCTTTCCAGAGCTGACTCCACTCCCACAGGAGACTGCCTGACAAGGGCTTCGGACGGCAGCCAGGAGGTGAGAAGGTTGCAGGTAACAGCTATAAACCGTGGCAATGATAGTCACAGGAGTCTGGTCTTAAACCATTTACTGAATATTAAATTAATAAGCACCTCAATGTTCAAGGTGCCCTGGGAAAATTAAAAAAAAAAAAAAAGTGGGAGCTAGAATTTTTTCTTTTCTTTAAACACTCCCCACCAGAGTGGGACATTTGTTGTAACTGATAAGCCTACACTGAGAGAGACATACATCGTTATCATGCAAAGTCCACAGCTGACGTGAGAGGTCACTCTTGTACATTCTAGGTTTTGATGAATGCATAATGACATAGATCTACCATTATAGTGTCATACGGGGTAGTTTCACTGCCCTGAAAACTCGCTCTGCTCTGCCTGTTCATCTCTACCTGGCTCCAACCCCTCCCTGGTAACCACGTAGTCCTTTAATTTCTGCCACAGGTTTTATTATTATTATTATTTTTAAAAGATTTATTTATTGTTTATTTATTGTTTTTGACAGAGAGAGAGAGAGATACAGAGTCAGAGACAGAGAGAAGGGGGAGGGCCCAGAACAGTCTCCATAGTTGCACATCATTGGTTTTTCCACATGGTTTCATTCCACAGGTGGGCGCGGGGCTGCACAGGGCAGGAACTGGGCCGGGGTCTCGCCCCGGTGAGAACTGACCTGGGGGCACTCCCCAGCTCAGCATATGGGTCCGCAAGGCCGGGGCCGGGATTCAATGCTCGGTCCCCGGGGCTGCAAAATGAGCACTTAACCCACTGAGCCATCCCGGCTTCCCCTTATTATTATTTTTTTACAGCAGTTTTAGGTTCATAGCAAAACCGAGAGGACGGACAGTACGGAGATTTCCCATAACCCCTGTCCCCACACCCTGCACAGCCTCAGAGGAACTGGATCTTGTCTCAAAGGACCCAGAAACTTAGAAGCATACTGGGTATGCCAAATATCACTACTGATTGAGCAGACTACCTAATATAAAACCGCTTTCAAGATTAAAATGAACTTCCTTGGGAACCTAAGAGAGAGACAAACACTGAGTAAGGTATGGGTGGCTCAGGAATTTGAACCCAAGTCTAACCCAGAGATTGGACTCTTACTAGTACTATTTCATGCAGGAGGGGACGGGCCATTCCACAAAGAGAATACAGCACGAACAAAAGCTACAAGGAGGTTGAACAGGAACCTGGCATGCTCAGTGATTAGGCAAAGCAGGGGGAGAAGGACCCTGACTTATGGTGGGCACCTAGCTCATCCTTGATGGCCACTGTGTTCACAATAAGGCTCTGCAGCAGGAGACTAATATAAGGAGATCTGGGCCATAGAAGGATCCCATTATTGGCAACGGAAGAACTGGAAACTGGGTAGGTTTGATACCAGGCACATCATCAAATGTTACTCAGCCATTAAAATGATAAAAGGCAAAATTAAAGATGCATCGACTCAGGCCTTTCACAAGGTGAAAAAGCAAGACAGAAATGTACAGGGGATGCCGGGACAGGTTGGCAGTTGGGCACTTGCCTTGCAATCCCAAGGTTCGGCGTTTGATTCCCGGTCTCAGCCCGTGCAAACCCACATGCTGAACTGCGGTGCAACTGTAACCACCAGGATGGCTCAGAAGCAAAGGTTCTCGCCTCCCATGCGGGAGGCCCCCACATCCACATGTGTGGAATGAAACCACGGCACAACTAATGATGTACAACTATGGAGACTGCTGTGGGCCTACCCTTCTCTCTCTCAAAAACAGTAAAGTAAGTCTTTAAAAAATGTTTACCGTAATAATCTCATTTTTGTAAACAAACTATGACCTATTAAAACAAAACCCTTCTGTTTCTGTATAGGTGCATGACTCTATACATCTCAACATGCACACATAGAAAAGCCAGAAAGCTACCTGCTAGGTCACTGCTGTGGGTGGTGGGAAGAGACAGCTAAAAAAAAAAAAACGTAAAGAAAATTATTAGGCTGCCTGAGAAGGAAGTAATCCTACATATATAACATGAAAAACTTCTATATGGTTGTGTCTTTGAAGGCGTACAAAGATACTATTTTTACAAGGGACAAGTCAGACACAGATTGGATTCCAGAGCCTACGTGGAATCCGGTGAGAGGCGGAGGGAATCAAGGAGACCAGGTGAAAAGCTGATGGGGGACTTCAGAGTTGAAACCACCCAGATGCCCATCAGCTAATGAATGGATAGACACAAAGTGGGAGATCCATTCCATGGAATATTACTTGGCTATGAAAAGGAACACCAGACATGAGCCCAGAGAACACTATGCTCAGGGAGAGCCGCCGCTCAGTGAAGACCACATGTTATCTGATGCAATTCATAGGGAGGTTTCAGACCCGCGGAACTGTCTAGAGACAACGTAGTGTGGTGGCTGCCTTGATCTGGTGGTGGGGATGGGGACAGAACAGGGGTGAACAGCACAAACGGTCAGGGGCTTCTTTTTTTAAAGTGATAACGTTCTAAAAATGACTGTGATGATGACTGTACATATCTGTGACTATACAAAAAAAAACAACAAACCCCACTCAATTGGACACTTTGAAGGAGCCAATTGGATCGTAGGTAAGTTGTATCTCAATAAAGTTACCCCCCTTTGTTTTCAAACAATGAAGTATTTAAAAAGCCAGACAGACATGGAAGAACTTAAAATGGACAAGAAGGGATGGATGTGAGAGAAAAGTTTGCATCCTGGAGATAGGATTAAATATATTTAGTTTCAAGTAATTTAAGTCTACAAAAAAATAATAAAATTACAAATCTTTTCCCCCCTATAATCTGAAAAAATAAGATTTCAGAATGCCTAGACAAAACAAATGACTACGGTAATACATGCTAAGCCCTCCACAAAACTCAATTACGGGGAAGCCCTACCTTCTGCAGCTTAAAATCGAGATAGAAGACAACAGGACAAGGGAGGTGATTTGCCATTTCAAAAAGGAAGAAATTCACTTACGTGTTAATGAATCTGATTACCCTGAACCTTACCTTGCCTTCCATAATTTCATAAATACTGCATAAACAAAAGGTGTGACAGCAGACTTAGAAACCATTACCTGTCCATAGTACGGGGTCATTCAGGCGGTGCTTATTTAAAAAAAAATGCATGTGCTTATGATCTATGGAGCCTTAAAGTTCTAACGCTTTTTTCCTATTTGAGAGCATTCACAGAAACCAGCAGAAGATCCAGGAAGGGGGGTGGAGATGGGGGTGGGGGTGGAGGTCTGCCACATGGAGGCCCGTGTCCTTCAGTGAAGGACAGACTTTAGGGAGAAAAGAGTACTTCTCTCTGATGGCAGAAATCACACATGCTGCTAAGGACCCCTGCATCGGTAAGACATCAAGTCAGGTTCTGGTGGGAGAATCAACAGAGAGCTAGCTAGGGTGAGACCCTCTATCTCCTGCAGAGAACATACCGTAGATTCTTCGTTAACCGAACTCTCAAGCAACTGGCAGAAAAAATAAAAAAAGAATCAAAGAAATAATATTTAAATAAAAATTATATCAGTTTCTAGTGAAAATGCAAGTTTAAACTTGGCACACGGCTGCACATCATGTAAAACCAGACTTGCATGAGGCGTCGGGCCTCCAAGCAAGCTGAATATTTGTTCATTTTTCAAGAAAGCTGTACCCAAGTTTGCCAGCACAGCATCATCTACTGATGTAGATCCCAAACCAACCACATCCACTTCTGATCCTGGCCTGGCTACATCATCATATCCTGATGATCCTGGTGCAAAGTCAACCCATTGAACTCCACCCTGACTGTCACATTTTTAAGTGTATGTTTATTTTATATGTGTGGGTTTATTTTCTGTAACCTGAAGTTAAAAAAAGTTGTCAGTGAAGTTCATGAAGTTGAAAAGTTTATTGACTGCAATTTAAAATTGCACACTGCATTCACAAAGCTGTTTTTATAATAAAACCTACATTACGTTTGTCTTAACTTGCTTTTAGTTACTATATTTCAACATTAATATCAAGGCAATGAAAAGTTTATGGAATGGTATGGTATAGTATGAGATATAGTATGAGTTAGGCCTTTTTTTTTTTTTAAAGATTTATTTATTGTTTTTGACAGAGAGAGAGAGAGAAACAGAGTCAAAGACAGAGAGAAGGGGGAGGGCCCAGAACAGTCTCCATAGTTGCACATCATCAGTTTTTCCACATAGTTGCATTCCACAGGTGGGAGTGGGGCTGCACAGGGCAGGAACTGGGCCGGGGTCTCGTCCCGGTGAGAACTGAACTGGGGGCACTCCCCAGTTCAGCATATGGGTCCACACGGGCCGGGGCCAGGATTCGATCCTTGGTCCCCAGGGCTGCAAAGTGAGCGCTTAACCCACTGAGCCATCCCGGCTTCCCCTAGGCCTATTTTTAATAGTAACTCCCGAGCAACCAGAAACTACATTTATCCGGCATCTACCAATCCCCTTGGCCTCTGGTTAACTGAGAGTCTACTGTACATAACACTCATCACTCTTCTCAGAGGGAAAAGCTAGACAAGGAGGTGGGGTAGGCCCAGAACTGATTACTTCACCCTGCCATCACCTGCTCTGTGATATCATTCAACCCAGATCAATGAGATCAAATTTTTTTTTTAATCCTGGTTTGTTTGAGGGGGGCAAAATGAATCTCTCTAGAAGAAATGACACGCTTTCTCTGACTACAAATTTGTAAACTGACAACTATGTAGCTCACTATAATGTACTTATGGCTCAACCTTGTGCCAAAAGTAAACTGAAAATACAGTAACTAAAAGAGAAAACAGTAAAAATGCATACTGTATGCTCCCTCTTTTGCCTTCACTGCCAGGAACCCGGAACTTAAATTTCATTCTCAATAACTGTCAGTAACCAGGTTTTTTTCCCCTTCCTTTTCCTTTTCTTTTTCTCTAACCAGGTTTTTTTTTTAGACTGCCTTAATTTTTGAATGACTTCATAGATGTTAATCAACAGGGGTCTCAATTCCTTTTAGAAGCATATGTTTAAAGTCCAAAATAACCATAAAAATGTTTAAAATTAGTAATTTTTTAAAAAGAACTCTATTATTCAACTCTCAAAGATCTGCTGTTGACCATACGAGAATTTCAAAGTCTTGTTTAGCAGCCTTGCATGAACCAAGTCACTCTTTGGCTGATGTGTGTGCTGCACCAACAGCAAGCCTTCAATGTGTACTGCACTTGACCACAGAAACCCCGCTGGGGTGGCTCAGATGGGGAAGCTTATTCCACTGTCGATGAGGAAACTAGAAGCAAGTAACGCTCAATGACCTGTTCAAACCAGGTTTAATATTTGCTTAAATCAAACAATTAGGAAGTAAGTCTCAACCAGCTTTGCATTCCTAAAAACCAGCATGTGAATTAAACCTGTGCGCCTCCAATCTTAGTTTCCTAATGATGTTATAAAGTTGGGGGCATGTTTCCTTAAGATATTCTCGGGGAAGCCGGGATGGATCAGTGGGTTAAGCGTAAGGTGACCAGGATTTTAACATGGGTAAAGGGGGGACACCATTGACCGGTGGGGAGGGGGTTCTTGATTAAAAATTTGGTCTATCTTTTGCCATTCCCTAGCTTGTCATGCATTCTTTCCAAAAATTGAGACTTTTTTAAAATGCCGCGGGACAAATTGTTAAAAATTGGGACTGTCCTGCCAAAAGTGGGACGTCGGTCACCCTAGTTAAGAGCTCACTTTGCAACCCCGGGGACTGAGGATCGAATCCCGGCCCCGGCCTGTGCGGACCCATATGCTGAACTGGGGAGCACCCCCAGTTCGGTTCTCACCAGGGTGAGACCCCGGCCCAGTTCCTGCCCTGTGCATCTCCGCGCCCACCTGTGGAATGAAACTGTGGAAAAATAATGATGTGCAACTATGGAGACTGTTCTGGGCCCTCCCCCTTCTCTCTGTTTCTGTATCTCTCTCTCTCTCTCTCTCTCTCTCTGTCAAAAACAATAAAAATAAATCTTAAAAAGACAACAACAACAAAAAGATGTTAATTCTCAAAGGAATGAGTTGCAAACTTCCTTAGGGAAAAGATGAGGCTGGAATCCAGGCAGAAAACGTGCTTAGTTTGTAGCATTCCCAATAGCCCTCCCTCTCCTGGGAATACAGAGACAACTTTTGAACATTTTAGCATGAGCAAGGGCCTTGGCCTAAACACAAGTGATATAAAATCAGTTTTAAGGGCTGCAGCAATGAAGGTCAGAAACTGGTTCACTAGACGGTCAGTTCAGCCCATTATCTGTACACAGAAATGGAGGAATCCTTTTGGAAAATCAGAAAGTGAACTGAAGAAATCCACCTCTGGTAGCTGTGGTCCCAATAATATCACACAATGAAGGCTGAAGACATGCTCCCTCTGCGTCCCAGCCTCCCATACCCCATGGAGAATTCAAATGTTCTCTGACCATTTGTGGTTCAATTCAAGTCCACCTGCACCTCGGCCCTCCTCCCGGGGTACCTGCCAAGGGTGGACATTCGAGAAGATTCGACACACAACAGTGGACACAGGGACACACACCAGAATGCGTTGAACATATCTCATGGAGGGAGACATGTGACAACATATTTAAGAGCAACAAGCTACAATTGATTTCTGGAATGGGTCCTTCCCTCCCTCTCCCCCACTTTTGGAGACAGTTTATTCAAAGTCTAAAAAGTAACCACCTAAATATGATCACAATGTCTTGGAGATCAGATAAAAATAATCAATTCTTATTGTAATACAAAGTGCAACAGACTCTCAATTGAACTGCCACCCACGGGGACTGGCAGGTGCCAATAACTCAAAGTAGACTCACCGTTGACCAGAACTCAAGCACTGAAAAATTTGCTGGTTGCTTGAGTTCCAGTTAAGAGAGAGTCTACAGTATTTATTAAGAAACATCCAGAGACTGAGCAGCCACGCAGGTAAGGACAGACACACCACACAAGCCTTGTTCCGGAGCTGACATGACAGTGGCTGGCTTCTCTCAGCTCCAATCTGCGAAGGCAGCGTGGCAGTGAGGCCAGGCCTGGCCACACGGTTGCACAGAGAACCAAATGCGGGATCTGAGGGTCACACCAACACTTGCCTTATTGCCCTAACTAGGTAGCTTAATAAAAAGTTTTTAAAAACTTGGTATCTTTACAAGATTAAAAACCCCCCACCAGTCACAATGACAGATTGTTTCTCAAAGTGAATAGAGTCAAACATTCTAAAATTAGAGTTCCTTTCCTCATTATATTTTTCAATGGACCCTGCCGTACTTTTTCTCTACATGAGATACTGTAACTTTTATTTACATACATATTAGAACTGCAACTGAGGAACTTACTAAGGAATGCATATTATGGAAGATTAATTCACAGTATCCTAAGAAATATAAAACAAGTTGATTATTTAGTAAAAAGAACTATTACATGATTCTTTATTTTGATAAAGTAAATACTCTAGAGTAGGGGAGAGGCAATGCCACTTGTCTTACAGAGAAGATTTACCAGTAAATTATTAGATATACTGTATTTGCATTATTAATATGGGATACACCTCTACCCTAATTTAACTTTAAACAACAAACAAACCTACCTTTGATAATCCTGCTTTAACTTTAAGTAGGAACTTCCAGAAGAACAACCAAAGGTTGCTTATGTTATGCAAATAAAATCTCATTCCCAGCCCTAACCTGAGAAAGTTTTGACAGGATTCCTGACTTCCAATCCTCTTACTGACAAAAAAAAAATTAGTACAAGCTGATGCCAGGCCTTTCATTCTTTGCTTTCTCTGCTACGCAACACTCTCAAAAGCAGGGAATAAATATTGGATAAGAAATTTATTGGGCTTGGAGCAGTTTTCATAAGCACGGCTCCTGAAGCAGCAGCAATAGAATTATCCTGACCTTGAGCAGACAGCAAACAAAAGCCAGTTCAGCTAGTGACCAAGGTTCACTGTACTTACATCAGTCATTCCTCTCAGGGACGGTGAAACAGCTCACACAGGTGTTGCCACTTGCTAATTGCCGCATTTTGACAAAAGAGGCAGAAGCTAGTTTTCCCCAGAGAAGAGGCACCCTCCTTCCCAGGGGAGGACTGGGAGGCAGCAGGGTTACCTGACTGGCAGAAGCTGTGAGTCAGCCCTGGAGGTCAGAGTATGGAAATTTCTCACCCGCCAAGGTCAGCCTTCCCACCACAGGCCAGCGGGCCCGAGACAGTTACCACCCTGAGGAGCAAAGTAAAACCGCAGCTCTTACAGGGGGGACCTTCTGGGCTCACCTCAGATCCACAGGGACAATGACTTTCACAGGAAAGGAAATACTGGAACAATGATAACACACACACACACATACACCAAGTCTTAGGAAGGCATAGCTTTAGCTGTATCATACCCTTCCCCGTTCACAAACTTCCAGCACATGCCAATAAGGCAAAGGCTCCAATCACACAGAAAACCCCCCAAACGGCCCCAGTCTACCCTCCTAGTCCATACACCGCTACATATGCACGACACTAAACTACAGCTAACTCACCAGCTGTTTCTGGACTAAAGCCTTTACTTCCTGCTTCCCTCAGCTGACCTCTCCACCTGAAATGTTCCCACATTGTCTTTATGGGGTTTCATGAACTTCCCACATGATCCCCCTCCATAAACGGCTCCCCATGCATCCAATGGATGCCACCTCTGATCTCCCTACCCGGGGTTCCCAGCACATGTTTTTGCCTTATGATGTGACCTTGACCACAGTCGTCTTCATGTCACATGTTTTTGTATGTTTGTGGGACATATCCATGTGAGCTTCCCATTCGATCACAAATTCTTTCGGGGAGGAGCTGAATTTTATGAATTTCTCAGTCAACTGCCCAGCATTAAACCTGACACATTAGATACACATGGGCTTATCCTATTGTATTTGCATAAATAAAATTGTGGTTGCTTACAGCTGTTTCTGATGTACTTGTTTGGGGATCACTTAGAAACTGTATCAGAAGCACAGTACATAAAAGGAAAAAAATAGTAATTGGATTTCATTAAAAGTATTTCTCCTGTGAAAGACACTGTTAAGACAAAAGACAAGCAATACACTGGGAAAATATTTAAAAATACATATCTGAAAAAAGACTATTCTAAAACAACAACAACAACAAACCACTTAAAACCCAACAATATAAAAACAACCCAATTTTAAAAACAGGCAAAAGAAGATGCTCAACATTAGCTGCCTTGGAAAACTGGAAATTAAAACAACAATGGCATGCCACGACACACCTATTAGAACCATTAAAACCTGAAAACTGAAAATACCAGATGCTGGCAGTGGTGGGAGGAAACAGAAACCTCAATTCATAGCTGGCTGAATGCAAAATGACATAGCCAAGTTAGGGGACAGTTCCTTACAAAGCTAAGAAACATAGGCAACATAGGACTCAGCACTCACACTCCTCCTAGGTATTGACCCACTTGAGCTGAACATATGTCCATGCAAAAAACATGCACATGGATGTTTAGAAAGGCTTTTATTCATTGCCATTGAACTGGAGACAATTAAAATGCCCTTCAACGGTGAACTGACAAAGAAACTGTGGCACGTCCTTACGAAGGAGTATTATTCCATTTTTTTAAAAGAGCTCTTAAACCCCTAAAAGACATGGGAGAACCTTAAATACACAGCTAGGTGAAAGAGGTCAGTCTGAAATGGGAATATACTATTTTATTCCAATTACATAGCATTCTGAACATGCCAAGGCTACAGAGACAGTAGAAAGATGAATTGTGGCCAGGGGCTTGAGGAAGGGATGAATAATAGGGAGAGAACAGGGATATCCTGGCAGGTGAAACTATTCTGCATGATACTGTAATGGGGGATACATAATATGACACATTTGTTAAAATCCAGAGAACTTGGCAGCACCAGAATGAACCATGGAGGATTGTCACCAAAAATAGATTGTCACAAAAGAATCTAGATGGATCACAGATATATGAACCTCACTGAAGGGCTGGGGGGAGGGGAGGGGAGAAGGGGCTGACTTGCTTAACTTTGGAAATGGGAGTTTATAAGACGGAAGCAAAATCAGCTGCATATAAGCACGTGCTGTAGCTGCCGGAGCTATTTTCCCTGGGGGCCAGGGGAAGAATTCTGATACCATACCATTAACGAAATGGTGGGAGCCAGGTTTCTCCCACTGTTGGAGTGAGAATTTTGCAAGGAAACAAATTCAATCCAGCTGGATTTTTATTTGCTTTCATGAAAACAATGGCAGAAAAATTCAGTTCTGGTACTTGCTTAACTGTCATCCTAAAGGATGCCAGCCACAAGGGCCAAGCGGTCCTCAAAAATGGGTTTCCAGAGAACAGGCCCGGAACCCAGCTCAATTCCAAGTTATCTTTTTCAACTATTTATGTGACGTAACTGGAATGTGTTGCTATGGGAAATGGTTGGGCTGCAAAAGGTAATGAAGAAACTTTTCAATATAGAATTTAATGAGGATGATGGGGAGATAAAAGTAAAGCCTCATTTTCTCCACTGAGTTGTTACTAAATGGAAGAATAACGTACGCAAACATTTGTTGTTGTTGCTTAAATCAGAAATACAGAGAATAATACGATCAAAATCCCATAGCTCGCCTGGAGAAAGCGGCCCTTGCTAGACTTCTGTGTTTCCTTCTAGACATTCTATTCATGTGTAAATACTGTATGCATGTGTGTGCATATATATTTGCACACTCACAGGCATATGCAGACACACACACAAACAAATGCAAACAAAAATATGTACTACAGTTTGTTCTTCTCACCAACGGAATCTTAGGGTGTCCCTGAGGACATAAACATCCCCCCTTCTCACAGTGGTACGAACAGCACGGCATCCCCAGAATGGGTTCTATTCCCTACTGATGAACACTTAGTTTCTCCTCTTTGCTGTTTTCTATTCAATTTCTACTGAATGAAAGGAAATAAAACAAGGGAACAACAGGGACCCCTCTACCCTGGCCCCTGAAGAACGTTTTTGTTTCACAGTAAACACAGTCCTACATCTCTGATAGCCAACAGTGAGGAGGGGCCCAGCAACCCAAAGGTGACCCCCCCCAACGTGAAGCTAGGTAACCCCCGTTTCTGTCCAAATTCTGCCTGTAAAGACAAGGGGTGACACTGAGGTTGCGTATATGTATGAGACAGGCTTTGTTCCACAGAAAGGAAGACAACTGAGGGACTCCCTCAGCTCCCCGTTTAGGTACCTGCCAATACTAGTTTGACATTTTATTCCATCAGTCAGAAAGTAGTTACTGACCATGAGAAGACTCTTGCGGTTCAATTCTGCCAACTTTCTATTATGTTCTAGCGTGTCAGACCACGGAAATTGGGAGTTTATATGTCACACTCTATAACAAGGTCATTTAATAATATTTCTAGTCCAGCTAATAAGAATCTAAAGGGATAGGTTATGAAAAAAGACTATGTCTTAAACAAACGGTTTAATAAAAATAGCCCTACCTCCTGTTCAACAGGAACTAATTCCATGAATATAGAATTAAGCACTCAGTATGATCTCACTTAGTCCTTAAAACCACCCTATATACCTTAAACCAGCCCACGATGCTCAAATGAAATGTGTGAAATAAGGCTAAGAGCAACCATTCAGGAAATGCATGAGCTACCGTCTGCACAGCACTTTATACCTTCCAAAGTCCCTGACATACAGGACACACCATGAGTGCGTCCCTACCATCCTGTGAGGAGGTCCAAGCGCGGGAGTGATCTCTGAGACACACCGCACAGCGTTTACCGCACAGAGGAGCACTAGCACCAACTTCTAACTTCAGAAGCCCTTGGAGGCTCTGCCACAGCTTCACGAGAACGCAGCAGCTCCTCAAAGCAGCAACAAGTGCAAGTCCAAAGTGATACCACGGAGGAGCTGCTACAACCATCTGTGGCAAGTCTGGTGTTTCTGTTCTGGGGCCTGGATCGGCTTGTACTTACGCAGCTCAAGGGTGCTGGCGGTGGGAGAGCAGTAAGCAACAGCAGCACTACTGGTAGTAACAGTACTACTAGTAGTAACAGCAGCAGACGGGGCAGCAGTCACACTGGAGGCTAACACATACCTTGGCACTTATGTGCCGGGCTTGCTTTACAATGCTGGCTTTCATTTCAACGACTCCATGAGGTAGCTATTATCATCCACCCCATTTTACAGATGAGTAACCGGAGGCACAGAGAGGTTAACTAGCTTGCCAAGGGTCACAGAGCACATCCTGGACAGAGCCTTCAGAATTTCAATCCAAGGGCTATGCTGGCTGTCTCACAAGGTGCCCCTGGGGAAGCAGGGAGGGAGGCTGGGAGAGTTCTGACAATTCCAAAGTATTCATTATTTAACAATGGAGGTCATTTCCTAGTACACTTTTCCTGAATATTCTTGAATGAAAGTCATCACAATAGCAAGCTCAGTAGCAGGACTTTAAGCCAAGACAGAAATCAACTTCTGAGGATTAGAACACAAATGAGACAATAGAGTTAATGAATTCGGTTTGAGCAGGGGTTGGAGACCACCACCGCCAGCCACGTCAGCCTGCCACCTGTTTGTGTCCAGTTTTCTTGTAATTCAGCCAGGCATTGTTTGTGATTGCTTTCAAACGACAATGGCAAAGCCTAAAATATTTACTATCTTGCCAGTTACAGAAAAAGTTTGCTGACCTGAGTGAGAGAACAGAAGCCAGGCAAACAGTGCACTCAAACAGTGCAAAGTGAATTGTGCGCTGAAGGTAATTATAAACCAAATTTCAAAAAATCAGTATAAAAAAATGCCTAAAATGTTCCAAGAATTTTGAAATTCACTATGTTGAAATAACAGTTTGGATAGATGGGGCTCAAAGATAGTAAAACAAATTTCACAAAACTCATTCTTTTTTTTAACACTTTTATATGGGGTTATTGGAAGAATTTAAGCTATATACCTGACTCAAAAATATTTCTAATAGTGCTGCCATCTAATAGCTTAGGCGGAGCCTCTTTTCTCTACTTGGGAGTGAAAAAACAGCCAGGCTTAAAATTCTAATTTTATCCACATTTATTTGATACTCAGAGCGTATCTGATGTAAACAAACTGTCAGACTCTTAATAAATTTACAAGGCGTATAAAGAGACTAAAGTAAAATACATTACCTCTTATTGATAACAGTTGTCTAAATTATTCAGGGATGAACAACACACAAATCATGTGAAACAGAAGAGATCCCATAAACAGTTTTCACGAGGCTGACTCTACACACGTTAGACGTGAAGGATTTCCATTAACTTCACCTCAAGACAGGATTCTCAAACAAAACACACATTTTATTGTTTCTAATAAACTTACGTTTCCAAAGTCACTCCAAGGGATTCCTAGGACATGAGGTCTTTTTGGTTTTATCTTGGGCACCTAGAGTTAAGGACCAGAGCCGACACCCCTGGGGGAACCGGTGAGAAAGCCTGACCCATCAGGCCAAAATGGGGACACAGGCACTAATTCCCGCCCCCAACTGGCAATAAATGCTCCAAAGAGCAGCGCCTGCGCAGCTCCCAGTGTTCAGTTTAAGCACTTTGTCTTCAACTTGTGTCCAAGGGCCACTGACTCATTTGAATCTCTGCTCCCATTGTACCCATGTCACATACTTGTTTCCCAAACCCACAAATGACCTGAAAGACCACAGTACGTTACGGTTTGGGCGAAGACTTCCCTGGGTTGCAAGGATGCAAAAGCCTGCCCTCGACCCCAGCTTCTTTCTTCCATTCTTACTGCTTTCCGGTTTCCTGCGTTTGAGCCCTCCCACCCCCACCCCACCCCTCTGCACCTGCAGCCCCGGCCGTTCTTCCTCTAGATGGCTGTGCATGGAACCCCCTCCTCTCCTACAAGCACTGGACGCAGATGCCTCCGAGTCTGCCTCCCTCCCGGGGAACCCCCCTGGAGACTCTGCCAGAAGTTCCCCGTCTTCAGGCCTGCACGTCCCCTCTTAGGGATGAGTGGTCCGGGGGTTCCTGTGGACACCTTCTGCCACAGTATGTCCCTGCAAAAGGGGGACCCCTGGATTGCTAGAAGTGGAGCTGGCATTTAATTCTTCATACTGACAGGAAGCTACAGTTTCCTTCTCAAACTCAACGTTAAATAGCAAAGAAAGAGTGCCTAATTTTTAAATATGGGTTACTCCCTACTGAGGACTCTGTTATCTTAATTAAATATCAAGGAACCCTACCAAAGCAAATCGGCAAGCCAGGAATATCATTTCATTACACACACAGAGGAAGTGAAGTAGATACAACCCGAGTGACTTGTCCAAGGTCACGTGACTAGGACCTGTGCCTGGATCCTGAGTTCTCCCTCCCTGTAAGGACACCAGAAGGGCAAGACTCCCAGGGTGGCCTGTGACAGGTGCTGGACCACGATGTGACAGATACCAAAGGGGGGAGGAAGCACTAGGAACAATGTGACACAGTCAAATCATTTTCATGTACTTTTTACAAAAGGGCCAGTCGACAAAAAATCGGAAATAAAGAATGGCTCTCTTGCCACATATAGTTTGAGAACCAATGTCAATCTTGAGTGCTGCTTATGGGAACTTGTTTGATGTTCGTGTGGACACAAATCTGTTTTCCCAATATTACTAATAATATTGCATTAAAGTCCTAGGCATATTTATATTTCCCTTTCTACTGTTAAATGTCAAACCAGGCTCAAAAGATAAGTGTATCAAAACTGTCACAAGCACAAAATGTCTATTCAGAAAACCTGCTATCACATCCCTGTTAAAAGTTCTCCCAACTGTACACAAGGTAAAATCCGAACACTTTTGTATCTCTACCTTCCCATCTTCATACCCCCTCCACTCCTCATCTCGAGTTTAATTCCCCAGTGGGGCCTACCAACCTTCTCTGGTCAATGAACAACCACTGTACTCAGGGCAAGCTGTTCTGGGCAATGCTGTCCCTGCAAACCCGCTCACCTCTGCCAGATGCTCTCCGTCCTAGCTCCCTGTGGAATGAGCCTCAGACATAGGCCCTGGCACGATAATGGGAGGCAAACCTACTGAGGGACTTTTGGGTACAATTTTTTCCTTCCCAATAAAAAGAGAACAAACAGCCCCTTTTGCCACAGTGTAGATTCCTTTGAGGGGTTAATGTTTACATTAAGAGGATGCTGCCTTTGCTTGATTCAGAGATAAACCCCAGGGGCACAATTGGAACTCAAAAACTACCTGTTGAAAGAACTGAATAAAGATATTCTGTGATGATGTGATGGTCGTAGCTATGGCAGCCATTTTGCGACCTTGAGGAAGGACCAAGAGTCAACAGAGACATTGATGCAAGCCCCAATGTTATGGAGCCTCTCAAGCAAATGCTAATTATTCAATGTGATACTTTACGTGTATAAATTGTGTAAGTCACTGGTGGCCAAGTTATTCCCTGTCTTGTTACTAAAGAGCCAAAGCTTGCCCAGAAGGAAACTGAGAGGGTACAGTGTGTGTGGCATACAATAAAAGACACTCTACAGAGCAATGGGAAAAATGACACCTGGGAAGGAGAGGGGTGCCAGTGGGGAACAGGCTTAGATGCCAGAAAGATCAAGACCCATGGTGGTAACACAAAGTTGCTGAACAGCTTAAAACTCTATTAGCGGTTAATAGCGTGAGTCTCAAAAATATCCAGAAGGCAAATCAACAATGAAAACAGAGGTCAGCAGGGGCAACATGAGCTGACAGATACTCTGCCAAAGCCAGATGGACATCACAGGGCTGCTGTCAAGTTCAAATCAAGGTCAGAGAAGTCAGAATCCAAGACAGAATGCATGGACTCAGGGCTTCCATGGCTACGGTGAGCCGAGGCTGTGGCTTCTCCTGAAACAGCCAAATCGCCCGGCGGCCTGGGATGGGGTAGTTTAGGGATGTAGCCCTCAAAATATAGTTGAGGGCCTGACAGACAGAGAAAGAGCTGAGAAGCAGGATGTAGCGGAGGAGGGCAGGCGAGCTGGCTCATGACAGATGTTGTCAGTCTTCTGGTGGATTATAAAGTGAGGTCATGTGGGGGAGTAGGAAGGCTGTCAGCAGGTTCAAGAGTGTGGGCGGGTGGGTGGGGAGGGCAGGGAGGTCTCCTCCAAGTCTGGCGCAGCAAATGTGAACTAGAACCTCTCAAAGCACATTTTCTGTGACTATCTGGTGGCACCATGGAATCTGCGACACAGAGGGGAAGGCGGGCATTATCCAAGACACGGCTGGCAATCAGAGGGAAGAGAGGTCAGCGAGCCATGGGATTTTATGGAAGTGGCAAGTTCATGGCTAAGTGGCTCACCGTCTCCTCCCTGATCTGGGCTGTTGCTTTACGTCTGCGCTCACTTTGTGTTCATTCAAAGCTGGACACATACGATTTGAGCACTTTCAAGAATATGTATGCTATATTGCAATTTAAAAACATTTTAGACTGACTTCATTGTTTGAGAGGTGAGAGAGAAAGAGAGAGAAAAGGGGGGAGGGCGCAGGGGAGTCTCCATAGTGGTACATGCTTAGTGTGACAGGGTTTCATTCCACACAGGTGGATGCGGGGCTGCACTGAACAGGAACCGAACCAGGGACCTCCCACATGGGAGGCGAGAACCTTCCCCACTGAGCCAGCCATCTTGGCGGTCACCAGTTGCTCTGCCATTCAGCATATGCGGTTTACACAGGCCAGGGCCAGGAATCAAACTCCGGACCTCGAGATTGCAAGGCAAGTGCTCAACTGCTTGAGCTATCCCAGCATCCCCCACCCAATTTCTTTTAAAGGTCCATCAACGAATCCAACTGAGGCAAGGAAATAATGAGACTCCAAAGGAGGGTTCATGGGGAGACCAAGAGGGATGAAAAGGAACATGCCTTGCCAATGAGAGAGCAAAAACAATGGAAGGATGAGAAGCTGGGTGGGGAAGACAGATTTAAATTTTAAAAAGGCCATAGGAATTTAAAAGTGGAGGGGAAGCTGGGATGGCTCAGCGGGCTAAGCCCTGGCTTTGCAGGCTCAGCCCCTGTGGACCCATATGCTGAACTGGGGTGTGCTTTCCATGCAGGAGGCCCCCAGTTCGGTTCTTGCCCCCCTAGTTGGGCCCCTGGCTAGAGGGGTCGTGCCTCCCATGCAGGAGGCCCCCAGCTCAGTTCCTGCCCTGCGCAGCCCCCACCCACCTGTGTGAAAAGTAACCAGATTGAAAAACTGAGGATGTACAACTATGGAGACTGCTCTGGGCCCTCCCCCTTCCCTTTGTCTCTCTCTGTCTCTGTGAAAAACAATAAATCTTTTTTAAAAATTTAAAAGTGGAGATACGTAGCTCAAGAGACATTAAAAAAAAAAAAATCAATCCTAAGAGTCAATTAATGTGTTGAAAGAGATTCAGAAAAACACAGGAAATAAAGGGGGCGGGGCAGCAGGAAGAAAGGAATGCAGGAGGAAAGACTAAAAGATTTGTTCTCAATCAAATCAAAGGACAAAGAAGCCCCATCTGGCTCCCCTCACATGGGTCCCTTCCTCCTGGGTATAATCTGTTGCCACTTTATCTAATGGACGGAATTAAACTCTGTTTATCTTGCTAAACTAAACCCCAATCTCACTCTACTCATCAATGTGAACATTTCTGCTTCTCTGTCTAACCTTTGAACAGGTCAAGGTGCCCTTTATTCAGACCCCCTCTGAAAAATCATGCTGAGACATACAAATTAGCACGGCAGCCCGTCTCTCTGTAAAAGGCCAAAAGAGCAGGGGCCCGTACCAAGTCACTGAGACAGTCACCGATGTCACATCACAGCGATGAGGATGCTGAGGCAGAAAATGAAAAGCAGGGAACGAGGATGAATATAAGAGAAACATGTGCCCAGCAGCCACACATCCTTCGATGTCCACAGCCAGGAAAACTTGTCAAATGCAGATTTGCAGTTCTTGGCCAGTCATTATTTCTATAACGCTACTCTTAATAGGTAAATGGTACTGAGGCGTGCCAGCCTGGTGCATAACTCTGCTTAGAGACAACCGCCAGCAGAATATACTTGTGTGGTTGAAGATTATCTGAACTTCAGAGACAGAAATCTCCTGATACACTGCAAGACACAGCTCATCTTAGTTAAAAAAAAAACAACACTTTTTAAAAAAATGTTAGAATACAGAGAAAAACAATGGTTCTCAGAGACAAATAAATGAAAGGCCAAAGCAGGAAAGAGGAGTTTGAATTGACATAAAAAGTGTGGAAATGAAAATGGCAAGTTGGATAAATTTGAGCCAAAAACCAAAAAGAGATGTCAATTATTAGAAAGAGCAGGAGCTCACCAGGTGGATGTTGGGGTCTGAGAAATGTCCCCATCCCATGACCCGTGCATACAGGAAGCTGACAAAGTGACCACTCCACATTTGCTTCAAAAAAGTGTCACAGAAAGATATCTCCTGGATAACGGAAGCAGCTGATTTATAAATATGTGTGCCTATAGGCTGGGAATATCAGAAGAAAAAAATCAATAGAGAATTTTCTCTGAAAACGGTTCTGTGAGGTCTGCCCTGAGACTGGCGAGTGCTTAGTAAATGCTACTTTTCCGGAAGGAAAGCGAAGGCATGGTGGAGGGGCTTCCCAGGACTCTGCGCTCTTGCTCAGTCATGTATTAAAGTGGTGGTTGGCGAGTCATACTGGGAAGTAAGCCAGCCTTAGACACAGCCATATCTGTTACGTATAAATCAGGAACCCCACAACGTATTCACCGAGCAGCTGGGGGTTGCTAGGAAACGGAGGTCAAGCAATGCTCAGAGGCCAGGTTATTCCCAGCCTGGGCCTCGTCTGGGCTCGCTCATCCTGGACCGTGAGGCCAGGCTTCCGAGTTGTGCGAATGAACGAGCGCCTCTGTGCCCCACTTTGGGGGACAGTTCCAATGTGTGATGTGCCACACCCATTCATCTGCAACCCGGTGCTTAGCTTGAAGACATGAGTGCCTGACAATTAATGGCAGGAAGAGCTTTCCGTTGAAAACTAGTCCACCTGCCTAAGCCAATGGTAAAGAAATAAAAAGGATAGAGAACAAATATGCTTGTAAATCCAAGACACAGAAAACAGAAAACACACGCATGGCACATAGATGGTGCTCTTTCCCGTTAGGATAACAATCGTCACCTACGTGCTATAGTGACCCAGATGAGTTTACCTAACATTTATCTCACACACACACCCGGAACAGAGGAATAGAATAGTTTCAGGGCCCTGATGATTTCCTAACATTTCACACACACACACACACACACACACACACCACCACCACCCCCCCCACCCCCCCGATCAGAGAAATAGAATAGTTTCAGGGCCCTGATGATTTCCCCACAAACTTGCCTTTCTCTACACCAACCCGAAATGAATGTTATAGCCTTCATCAATCCTATTTGCGGATATACAGTTGAGTTCAGCCAGCAGTGAGTAAGTGCAAATCACAAATCATTTCAGGAAACGAGCTTTTCTTTGGCTGGGACAGCCTCAGAAAGAGCATCAGTGCTCTCAACCATCCCATATACATGGCCCCTTTCCTTAATGGCACATTAATGACTAGTATGTATTACTTTTTTTAAATTGATTTTTGACAGAGAGAAACAGAGACAAAGAGAGACAGACGAAAGGGGGAGGGCCCAGAGCAGTCTCCATAGTTGACAGCATTAGTTTTCCATATAGTTTCACTCCACAGGTGGGCACAGGGCTGTGCAGGGCAGGAACCGGGCCGGGAGCCTCACACATAGGTCCCGGCAAGAACTGAACTGGGGGCACACCCCAGCTCAGCATGTGGGGCCGCATGGCTGGGGCCGGGATTCGATCCTTGGTCCCCGGGGCTTCAAAGCGAGTGCCTAACCCGACGAACCATCCCAGTTTTTCCCCGTATTAGCTTTTATGACCATCAGTAATCACCATGCGCCAATCTGAAGTACAAGTCATATATCAATGATCACAGCGAATCCTTGTAAACCACCCTAAATATGGTGAGTTCTGCCCTCACCCCAGCAATCACAAAACTGAGTATCTGAATGACAGACCCTGTGGTCGATGAAGGCAGCGAGTACAGCATTTCATGTAATACGTCACCCAGCGTACCATGACACGTGGCCTCCAGGTGTAGCTTCAATTGTGTTAATCCAGACCTGTTTTATCGTCCTGTTAACCATAGACCGCCTAAAGAACAGGCTGCCTTATTCCCTAGCAAACAGTCACAAAATCAAGCTGTTCTCAGAATTATGAAAGCCGTATGCCATTAGCCCCCGAATATGTAGAAAAACAGGCCCAACTTAAATGACTGCTACAGCGTCCCTAGGGTGGATAGGATGCACATTGAAATAAGTTTAATTCTGTCATTTAGGCAACAAAATCATGAGACAAGGCCACATGAGATCAGTGCTGTTTTGAAACGCTGGTTGGTAAACACTCTAAATAATTAAACAAGGGCCCCCAACCCCCGGGCCTGTTAGGAAACTGGGCCGGACAGCAGGTGAGTGGCAGGCAAGTGAGGGAAGCTGTATTGATATTTACAGCTGGCTCCCCAAGCTCGCATTATTGCCTGGGCTCCGCCTCCTGTCAGATCAGTGGTAGCATTAGATCCTCACAGGAGCATGAACTCTATTGTAAACTGTGCACACAAGGGATCTAGGTTGAGCGCTCCTTAGGAGAATCTAATGCCTAATGATCTGAGGTGGAGCTGAGGCGGTGATGCTAGCTCTGGCGAGCAGCTACAAATACAGATTCACATCAGCAGAGAGGTTTGACTGCACAGAGACCATCATAAATCAATTGCTTCCAGTAACAAGTGACAAACTGCACCTTGTGGCAGGCCTTAGGAGTGGCAAGTGAGTTGATGTCTTTCAATTGTACAGCTGTACCTGGTGGCAGGTTTTAAGTCAAACTTCAGCATTTATTTTAGTCCACATGTGGCCCACCCATTATTTTATTTACCACTTCCATCCATGCCTTTCCCACACTCCGCACTTGTCTCAGTTGCAGTTTTGGTAAGCCCACAAGCTAACCCCAGCCACAGTGAGTAAAAAGAAAAAGGTCACTGGAGAGCTTCTTTGAAAAGGGGAAGAGACCCAATGATGAGACAGCAGAAGATGCTAAGACTGCCAACAAAAAGAAAGCTGCATTTAAAAGAAAACACCAAGAGGCCTACTTACATTGGGTTCATTGCAACAGGGGATTCACATTCCACAAGGTTGCTTTGTATAGCACATGGCCACTGGCTATCCAACAAAGCCACGAAAATTTCAAAACTACTTTGCCACACGGAGACCGACCACCTTGCATTAAAAGCCATAAATATGAAGAACAGAAGCAGTTTTTGAAGGCCACCACTTCATCAAATGTGTCTGCACTGACTCTTAGTGACTAACCGCATTGCTAAAGCTAAGCCCTTTATATTAACTAGTGAAGAGTTCATCCTGTCTGCTGCTAAGGACATTTGTCATGACCTTTTAGGAGAGGCTGCAGTTCAAAGGTGGCACGTGTTCCTCTTTCGGCTAGCACCATAACTTGACCAACTGATGAAATAGCAGAGGATACTGAGGCACAATTGTTAAGAGAGAATTAATGAGTCACCGTGGTACGTGATCCAGGTTAGTGAGTCTGATGTTGGCAACAAGGCAATGCTTGCTTTTGTGTGATGTATTTTCAGGAGGATGGGCATGAGGACACGCTATGTGCACTTTTATTGCCAACCAACACCACAGCTGCAGAACTATTGAAATCTTTGAATGATTACATATGAGGAAAACTGAACTGGTCACTTGTGTTGGTATCTGCACTGACAGAGCGGCTGCCATAACTGGACGGCTTTCTGGTTTTACTACTCGGGTCAAAGAGGTCGCTTCTGAATGTGACTCTACGCACTGTCATCCACAGAAATGCTGGCTAGCCGAAAAATGTTACCTGAACTTTATGTTTTGCAGGCTGTGATCAAAATGATCAACCACATTAAACTCCATGCCCTTAACTCACATCTGTTTGTGCAGCTCTGTGAGGAGATGGATGCAGAGCACACAGGTCTTCTCTCATTCACAGAGTGAGATGCCTTTCTAAAGGCAGGTCGCTGGCCAGAGTTTTTGAGTTATGAGAGCCGCTTCAGAGATTTCTTTTAGAAAAACAGTTATCACTGGCAACACATTTCAGAGGCACAGAATGGGTCCCAAAACTTGATTGTGTGACATATTCAACCTGCTCAACGAACTGTCCCTTCAGGGAAGAAGGAGAACTGTGTTGAAGTCAGCAGATAAAGCAACTGCATTCAAAGCCAAACTGGAGTAATGGGAGCAATGAGTGAACACTGGGATTTTTGACATGATTCAAATGATAGCAGAGATTCTGAAAGAGACTGACTGAGCCAGGGCCTTCTTTCTCCTAGCTGGGACATGCTCACCTATCTCAGCTTTCAAAAGAGTTTGAAGCATTACTTCCCAACCACAAGAGACCCTGAACTGGGAGGGAATGGATCCACGACCCATTTGTGAATGAGTCAGGTGAATCAACTTTGTCCATGCTAGAAGAGGATCAACTGCTTGAGGTCGCAGATGACGGTGGGCTTCAAAGTATGTTTGAGACAACTTCAAATCTATGTTCTGGATCAAAGTCAAAGCGGAATATCTTGAGATTGGGACAAAAGCACTGAAAAGCCTGCTTCCATTTCCAACATCCTATCTTTGTGAAGCAGGGTTTCTGTAGTGACAGCCACCCAAACGTGATTATAGAGTAAACTGGACATAAAGCAACACACTTTGGGGGTGTCGCTGTCTCCTATCACCCCCAGATGGGACCATTTAGTTGCAGAAAAGCAAGCTCAAGGATCCCACTGATTCTGCATGATGGTGAGTTGCATAATTACTTCGTTATATTTATTACAATGTAATCAAAGTGCACAATAAATGTAACGAGCTTAAATCAGCCCAAAACCATCCTCCCCCACTCCCTGCGGAGAAACTCTCTTCCACAAAACCAATTCCTGGTGCCAAAAAGGTTGGGGACCACTGCTCTAAAAAGTCCCCCTCATCCTGTCTCTGCATTTCCCCTCATCGATGTTTGGGCAGGTCAGCGATGTAGGGACTGCAACAGAAATGGTTCAGACATGATCTGTTAATCTCTTCACTCCTTCCTAGGTTTCTGCATCCCTCCCTACAGTTAACAGTCAACATAAGGGGGGGGGGGCTGTCTATTCGTTTATGCGTATTCACATCAGCGCCCCTACAAGCCTGCACCCTTTAGCAGTTTCCCACACAGACTGGGCTATTTCAGGCATGTTTGCCAAGACGACCAGAACAAGGAGCCGAAGAGCCTGTGCACCCAGGTCAGTGGCTGAAAGCCCTTCAAATAAACATTCCCCAACCGCCTTCTCAACCATTTAAGAACTTTATATCAACGTGTTGCAACAAGGAGAGTGGATGTGCCCTGGGCAGACAAGGTGAGTAACTGAGAACAAATGGCGACTGTATTGCAATCAGGAGTTTTAAACAGAGCAGGAGAAGGGTAAGGCTGTAACGTGGTGATGCTGGCAGAGCCCCAAGTTCCTGTCAATTAGGAAATGCCTGCCGCGCGCACACACTCAGGAACTACTGGCACCAAGTGGCCTACCTGCTGACGTAAGCTGGTCTAGAGATGGCGAGGTGGAGCTTTGCTGTTTCTGGAACCATTCTGCAACCTTTGACATCTGGCCCAGAGGACTAACAGGCTGTGGCCAGAATCCTGGAAATCCAACTGAAAGTGACGTCATGAGCAGGTTCAACCTGCCTTCCCACCTGCTGCCGGCAGGACCCTACACTTCCCTAAATGTGCAAGGGCACCTCCGACAAAAAGGCGCTGAGAGACGCAAGTCCAAGTGAACAGTCCAAGCCTTACTGGAGCTGATATAAATAAGTCAATCATCAAACATACAGGCCAATGTTCCAGAGTTAATATCAAAACAAACTCACAAAGAAGAACAAAAGCAAAGGAGCCAGGCCAAGTTTCCTGCTGCCATGTCTCAATCCAGTTGACATAGTAAAGATGCTTTACGTTTGGCTCTAATAATTGTGTGGGTTTCATTTATTCAGGTCAGCAATTTGCCTTAGTCCTCTACTTATGTATCGTGATAACCTTATTTAAACTGCCCCACCGAAAACACTATCAAGCCTAAGACTTCATACTTAAACACTTGTCCTCCGCTTACTGACTCAAAGCTCAAAAACCAGTCATCCAAATTTACTATGCCTACCGGTATTCATTTTCTTGTGGATCTAAAGAGCCTTCTAAAAAGCTTCACCAAATAGGATCTGACACATTTGTTTGCTAGCGAAATTTTCACTCTTTCCAACATGCAGAGGAGGGGGGAGATGGTACAGTATCTTTCAGAGGGCAACTTCTTTCATTTCATAAAGGCAAACTTGGGAGTCTATCACCGTGTAACGCCAAAGCTAAACGGCATTCGCTGTGAAGTGAAACACTGACAAATGAAGCAGCTGGCACACATTAAAGAGCGACGCTGCCCTTTCAGAGCAGCTGAAACTAGGACAAGCATTCTTCTGAGAAAGCGGATCTCACAGAGCAATTACGTAATCCTGCCAGGCACACTGAGGGTGAGGGCGCCCAGCCCCCAGTCCCACCCCAATTAGAATTTTCTACTACTACTTACTAGGCAGGGAAACCATAATGTGTGTTTAACTGAATGACCAGTACGTCTGGAAAATGCTACGTACGCAATTTTGTACTTTCACCGTATTGTATACTCAATAGTAAAGCACAGGGTTCAAAGCCAGACAAGCACTGTAAGAAAAATTATACTGTACAGAGATGTCATTTTTACTGAGAGCAAGTGAAAACCAAGGAAAACCAAGAAGTGACCGGCACTCACACCCTGACTCAGTGATTTTCAACAGGGGGCAATTTTGTCCGCTGGGGCACCTTTGGACATGTCTGGACACATTGGGAAGCTGCTGTTACACATCGTACAGTACAGAGGACCATGTCCCCCAGCAAAGAATCATCCTCCAAAATATGTCAGTGGTGCCAAGGCTGGGACCCGCGACTGTGACCTGATAAATAAGAAGGGGGAAGGAAAGAATGTGACCATTTATTTATGGGGCACATTTCAGTTTGAAGTTCTGGACAGGTGATGGAGTCCAGCACAGAACAAAGAACTCAAGAGAGCTACAAAGAAGTCAGATTACCAAGTTAGACTCAGGGCAGAGCTTCGAGGCGGCTTCTGGCTGAAGAGCACCGTGGAATGGGACTCACCTAGGCTGAGCGCTGAAGGAGAGGCGGGGCAGGTGAGGAGGTGAGGGAAGAACCCGGAGGCCATGCCTCCACCTTGGGAACCGTCAGGAGCAGGAGGGGGAGGGCGAGAGGCTGGCTTGGAGAGGTGCCAGGAAGGAGGTGAGCTCTGGTTATGTCACAGGCCTGGGGTGGGGATCAGGAGGGCAGGGAGACCAGTACCTGGAGCTTTCAGCACAAGAGGGCCAAGGGCAGTTTTTAGGGCGAAGCATCATTCTTTCTAGAAGACTGCCTAACCAGGAGCCTCATTCATGCCCATCTCCCCTCCCTTACATATTAATAATATGTACATATTTAAGTATTATATTAAAATATTTGAAGTACTTACTACAAAGAGAGTGTGAGCAGAGAGATGGAGTTTGGGGAGAACTCTTGACAGCAGAAGAGAGAAAACTGGATGGGCTAAGGTCCCAGGGAGCCAAGAAAAAAATTAAGAATGTGATTATCCTTTGCAAAGGCTACAACTGAAACTCCCAGCAGCAGAATACATTAAATGGGAGTTACTTCAAATATTCACAGACCCTGGGAAGGGTTACTAAAATGCAACACAAACCTAAACAACTCAGTGTTCACATTGGCAAAGTTATCTCACTATTTTACAGGTTATTCCTTTGATTATACCGTTGAAGTAGACAAGTTATTGTCCACTTACATTTCACAGTTTGGTAATTCCTCATTCATGTGTTTAACTCATTCACCTACTAAAACATTTGTTACATTCTTATTTGATTTGTGAGAGCTCTTTATTTATTAAGGTCATAAATCCACTCTTACACACGTTGCCAAAATTTTTCCTGTTTGTTGTTGGTTTTAATGCAGAATAATTTGGCCACCTGGGTTTGCATGTATACATCATAGTGATGCATGCTCTGCTTAGGCAAATAACTTTTGAGAATTTACCTTAAGAAAACAGTCTTGAATGTGCACAGATTTTTACACACCTGAATAGCACCACAGCACTCTTTATAACAAGTAAAATAACCCAATAGTAGAAATTTGACTTAAAAGTTTAGTCACTGGCAGATTTCTGTAGTCATTAAAAAAAAAAAAAGCACAGGAACATTTTTCAGATATATTAAGTTAAAAAACATAAGTTACGGGGATGCTGAGACAGCTCAACAGGTTGAGTGCTTGCCTTGCAACTACAATCCGGGATCAAATCCAGACCCCGGCAAGTGCAAAACCCATATGCTGAACTGCAGTGCAAGTGTAACTACAGGGATGGTGGTGAAGGTTCTCGTCTCCCATGCAAGAGGTGCCCAAAAAGTTCAGCTCTCACCCTGCACAGCCCCCACAGCCACCTGTGTGGAATGAAACCATGTCACAACTAATGATGCACAACTAGGGAGACTGCTCTGGGCTCTCCCTGCTTCTCTCCCTCTCACCTTCAAACAGTAAATCTTTAAAAGAAAAAAAAAAGGTTCCAAATTAAGGTAGACTATGACCCAAATTTAAAGGGAAAAAATGTATATAAACAAGGTTTGTGATGTTTTGCCTATTTTCCAAAAATGGTATAATCAATAAGTATTTGATTAGGGAGAAGCGGGGGCAAAACCCAGTAAGTCCTGTGGTGGTGTCTCCACTCTTGTTACTATTCTTTGTCACAGTACTTCTGAGTGTCGGGGGAGCGCTGGCCAGAGGCAGGTACAGCAGCGCTCCCCCCGGGGTCAAAGGCTAGCACGGACGACGCTGAGGACAGGGCCTTCGCCGTGGCTGTGAGAAGCCCCAGGGAGGTTGAGACTGTGCCCCAGCCACGAGCAGCACCGTACCCCCTCATTGTTCCCTCCCGTCTCCAATCTCAAACGCAGCCCTCTGTTCCGGAATCGTTGCGGGGAACCCACAGCATTCCCAGACCTTTGTCAAGCTGCTGGGTGAGCAGTGGGGAGGTTCAGAATAAAGCCCCAAACCAAAACCACACATTCAGGGCCCAAGGGGGCTGCCTGTGAAAACACTCAGAGGGGACCACTTACACTCGACGGCAACGATGAAGACAACACGCAGTCTGCACAGGAGAGATGGGCGGTCTGCGCTGAGATTCTGACCAGGCACTATTCCCACAGGGCACAAAGACCAGCCAAAGCAAAAGGGCAGAACTGGAGGCTGAGCAAGGAGGCTGTGGTGGGGGAACTGTTCAGCCCCTTTTGCCAGATTCCCCACCCCCACCCTGTCGCCGCCCCAGGTGCAAAGCAAGCTGGCCAGGCGGGAGCCGTGACTATAATCGCCCTCCTAGCTTGCCCTTTAGAACGCCAAGGGACTCATCACAGAGTGTGGCACTGCACTCATCAGAGCGAGTGTGTCCATCACTCGAGCCTTCTTGCAAATAGCGATGGAATTATGGAACTGGGGTGTCTGTATTTAAACACAGACATGTGAATAAGACCCTGAGGCAGAAGTAGAGGGTACTTTCTCATGGATGACTTACACTTTGCTTTTCTCGTATGACAGCAATTGATTTTATGTCAGATGAATTACTCTCAAGATTTTAGAAACTGAGGGTAAAAGTAAAACATTCTAACATTCCATGTTTACTTAGTACTAGAAACAGTCTCAGGGAAAGCAGATTTAGCAGAGGAGCAGTCAGATGCATTATTATTCACTTCTTTCAAATGTAACTCAATTTAATATGAAAGACCGCCCTTCACATTTAAAACAGTTACTCCCTTATAAAAGGCACCTTTTAGCAATTGAATAGAAATTAACTGAACACATTCATTTGTCCCGTAGAGAAAGAGATTAGCATTTCAGTCACTCTTCATTATGTTCTTTCTTTTCTGTGGGGACATCTACTTTGGGGAGTAAGAGAATCTCAACAAAATGTGCCTTATCAGGTTTCTCCCGGCAGACTGCAAAATTCCAGCATGTGTGAGCTGGTGTGAAACAAGCACATAATATTCAACAGATGACCATTCAGCCCCAGCAACTTCTCCCAGTTTCCTACTTGAGTAGAAAGCAGTTTAGAATGCAATTTAAAAGGAGGTGATGATTCTTGTGTAGATCTGCTTAAAGAGTCACAGAAGACACAAGGCAAGGAAAAGTGGTGTGACTAGAGTATACAAACTTTTAAAAGAGAAGTTGTTTGAAATAAATTCAAACAAAAGAAACCAACACGCACAATCCCCCCCCCCGGCCCCCACCACCACCTAACGTTCAAAAGGATTTATCCGGTAAGAAGTGAATCCCCTCTCAACAACATCGCATTATCCATACTGGATCTGCTAAGTGCATCGTGGCCTTCATTTTTACAAAGCATTAGGGGCTCGAACTTGTATATGCAATCAACACCAGCGTCCACCCCTGGAACCTAAACACTCCTGGAGCTCAGAGTCGGCAAAACCTGTTCCTCTAGGGTTGAAAAAACTGCTCTGCCAAATTTTAACACTCCCGTAAGCACAGCGAGGTACACGCAACTTCGCAGCCATGAAAATAAGAGAAAAGCCCCTACCTTGGGTTTCCTGTTCCCCCTTCAGTGCCTGCCCCCTGTAAATGGCTGCATCTGTAGCAGCTGAGCGAGGAGCATCTAAGCCGACAGACACAAGCAGGCTTTCTTCGGCTGGCTGGCCTTCCCAGCCTTTTATGTGGTGTCTTGGACTCTGCTTAATTCATTCCCGGCTCTACTGAAAGGAAGTCCAGCCCAGCGAGGCTGGCGTTTGCACCAGCAGATGTCCAAAGACACTTGAAGGCGCAACAACTCTTGGTTTTAAGAGATGACTGATAATTATTATTTTTTTAATGCCCAGGACACAATCCAGCAAGCTGTGACCTCAGAAAATCTGCCCTGAGAACAACACTCCTCACTGGCGAGGAGCTTCATCTGTGGCTATTTATCCCCGTCTTTACACAGCGCTACTGAATAGTTGCCATGACAACCGGGTAAACAGGATTCAAGGGACGACTAAGGGGTTTAGCGGCACTGTTTTCTTTAGGGACGAAGAATGGGAGCTTTAAAGCTGCCTTTAAAAAATGCCCCCTACGGCTGCCCCCGTTACAGGAGTACCGGCTACATGCATGGCAGTTAGAGAGGCAGGAACAGGGATGAGGACAGGGCATCGCCCACAAGTACGCAGAGGCTGTCAGACTAACTCAACGCCCGGGGGCCTCAAAGGGGCGGACAGTCCAGACAGCTCTAAAATGTCCCCGCTCCCTGGTTCTTCCTGAGGCAGCTGCCCGGCCCAGTTTGTCATGAAGGTTCTTGTACTTCAAACACGATCATCCACATTTTGTCGGGTGCAATAAAACGTCATTCTTAATGTTTTCACCTTTGGCCTGACCACTAGAAACTATCCGACTCAAGAAAATATTACAAGAAAAGAACGTTCATTGTACTGTGACGAGGGTTAAGCACTGGGCATTCTGACATCTGATGGTGAGCATTTCTCAAAACTCAAAGAACCACTCCTTCAACCCAGTGACCCCGAATGTTGACTTTGTGCTTTAATATCAATTCATTAAAAATAACAAATGTACCACATAAATGCAAGATGTTAAAAATAGGGGAAAGTGTGTGTGTGTGTTGGAGAAAAGAGTAATATAGGGACGCTATGGAATGCTCAGATGTTTTGTAAACTTAAAAATGTTCTAAAAAATAAAGTCTGTTAATATGTTTTAATTGAAACAAAAATTTCATCCCACAGTAATGTGAAGGATTAAAGGATTTTTTTTCCCCCCTAAAAAAAGAAGCTAAGTACAACAATCTGCCAAAGGTGTGGGATTTAAAACTAAACCCAAGATGAACAGATCTGGCATTAGGCTTAGAAAGACCTTCCTGGGATTCAGCTTAAATGGAGAGTTCAGCCTATGAGGGTGAAGTGAGCTGAAAAACTGAACATATTCTCCATCGTCAAACACATAGTGAAAGTACCAATTATTTCACCCCATCAAGCGTAGCTGCTGTGTGCCCATATTACGTCATTTAATACGTCCAACTGCTCTGCTAAGCAGGCACTGTCATTATACACACTTGAGAGACCAGGAAAACAATCCCCAGGCGACCCACCTGCTTCGTGACAGGAGGCTGGACAGAAACCCAGGCGCTCACCTTTGATCTGGTTCTACCTTCACAGCCCCGCACCTGTGCGGTCCTGCCGTGGCTTGCCCACACTCACAGGGCTGTGAGGCATCACAGGGTGCTAGACTCTGGGCACCTCCCCACATCCTTGTGTCTTGGTGGGCTTGGAGCAGGGCCACCTATGTCCTTGGCAGGGAGCACAAGTGTGACCCAGTGACCCAGG